>WYDI02036963.1:0-91587 GCA_009867235.2 Psittacus erithacus | reverse complement strand
CCCCCAGGTCCCTCAGCCCTTCTCCATCACACTGTGCTCCAGGCCCTGCATCAGCTCCGTTGCCCTTCTCTGGCCCCGCTCCAGCACCTCAATGTCTCTGTTGCGGTGAGGGGCCCAGAGCTGAGCCACGGCAACCCCTGGCTGTGAGCAGGGGAAAGTGCCAGCCCGTGGCCATGCGGCTCCTCACTGGTGAAGGAGCCAGGATGGCGCAGCCCCACGCGGCCGCATCCCCAGCCAGCCCCTGCGCTGTGCCCTGTGCCTCAGTTTCCCCATGGGCCCAGGCTGCACCATGACGGGCTGAGCTCATCATGGGATGCAGGGGGCACCCGCGGAGCCGCCGGCCAGGGCAGGCACCTCACCCGTGCCGCTGGCGCCCGGCCCGACACCAACCCCTATTTACCCCCTCGGGCGCTCGCCCGGCGCCGGCTGTGCCGGCTGCGTGGAGCCAGGCGTGCCCCTGCCCGGCCCCGCCGGCACCCGGTGCCAGCGCAGCGGGTACGGCATCGGCATCGGCATCACCCCTGCCCCTCACCGCACAGCCCGGCCCCGGAGGCTTCCCCCTGAGGCGCTGGAAACGGGACACGATCCCCCCGCAGAGTGGAGCCAGGAAGGAGCCACCCGCGCCCGCCTGGGTTTGGCTGGGGCAGGGAATGCCCAAGTGTCCTGTGTGCCCCCACAAAGCGCCCCTTGGAGGCTCCTGCCCTGGCTCCCGCAGGGAGTCCGGCTCCAGAAAGCACCGCGTTAGCTGCGACCCCCCAGTTTTGTCTGATCAGTGCGGTCTGAGCTCTGCCGCTGCAAGCCTTTGCGGAGAACACAGACTGGTAACCGGAGACACCTCCTTGCCAGTCCCACCTTTCTGCTGGGCCTCTGTCACAGACCCTCATCCCTTTCCTTTGGCTTCCCGCAGCATTCCTACGCCGCTGGCTGCAAGCATCCCCATGCCCTGAGCCTCCCTGCACTGCAGGTCTGAGCATCCCTGCATCACAAGCATCCCTCAATATCCAGCCTGAGTGTCCCTGCACCATGAGCATCCCCACACCGCCAGCCACAGGATCCTTCAACATCCAGCCTGTGTGTCCCCACACCACTAGCATCCCTGCGCTACCAGCCACGATTACCCTGCATGCAGGGATGCTCTGTCTGCGCACTGCAGGAACAGCATCCTTTTGCCCTGCGTGGTGGGAGAAGGCCCATGTGCTCTGGACACACCAAATACCCTCTTGGACAAACAAAAGCCATGCAGGGACTCTCACCACTAAGCCAATAACCCAGCTGCAGGAGCTCATCAGCTGTGATCCTGCAGAGCACCAGCCATCTCCTATGGTGGTGGCAGCCTCCTGGGGCTGGAGGTGGCAGCTTCACCCATCCTGCCCTGCCCTGCCCTGCCTGGCCTGGGTGGCCCTGCCTCACACACAGTGGGCTCATGCTGGGGCTCTGGAGATGCTTGACGCCTCCCTCTAAATTGAGACCCAAAGAGGTGACGTCTTCTGCAGGAATCTCCCTTCCTGTCGCCCTGCATCCACAGGCACGTCCGCTGCGGCCACCCACACCCGGCTCCTCCTGGAGAACCGGCTGCTTCGGATGCCGTTTCCCAACAGGCTCAGAGGAGATTCACCCGCTCCGATAGGGAAGGAGCTCAGCCACAGCGGTGTGAAGAAACTCAACCAAAGCTGCCCAGCAAGCTTAGGATGGAGGCTGGGTGAGAGCCAAGAGCTTCTGACCCTACCACAGCCACCAGCCCAGCGCTGAGCCCAGCTCCCCAGGCATGCAGGGCTCCCCTGCTTCCCCTGTGATTATGGGTGCTGCTGTCTGGGATACCTGGACCAGCACCCATCCCTGCATCCAGATGTCCAGCTGCCATTTCCTGCCTGCAAATGGCCGGTCCCGGGGTTTGATGCTTCACAGCACCCCTGTGAATGGGCTCCCCACCAATGCTGACAAACAGGTCCTTCACCAAGCCAGGCACTGCGGGGTGGGTCCAACTGGGGCAAAGCCACTGGGTTAACTGGCAGGAAAAGGGAGGTTGCAATCAGGGAGGCAGACTCCCATCAACACAGGGCAAATGGCAGCCACCGGAGAGCACGACGTGCTACAGAACCCTTTACCTTTCCCTACACCATTTCTGGCAACTGCTTTAGGACAACGGGTATCTTCACCCCTTGAGAAACCTTCCAAACCCAGGGGAGACTCACTGGGACCTGGCCAGAGCCCTGCCTGCTTTGATGCTGCACGATGGCTACTGCACGCAAGCCCCATTCCCAGCTTTGGGAGCCTGGATCCAGCTGGAATAACCCCATCAGGAGCTGAACTCCTGGCAGTTCCTCGCAGCATCCCTGCACTGTGAACATCCCCACTCCAAAACACACACTGCTTGTCTCTACCCTCAACAGCCTCCACCACTAACCCTTGGCTTGAGCCCCAAATGTTAGGGCTTACAGCCCTGCAGAGTCCAAGCTGTTCTTGCCACCAAGTTGTTTCTGTTAACAGCAAGCCTGAGTCTCCTCTGGCAGCTCTGTCTCCCTCCTCAGCTGTGCCTTCTCCTCCTTTAAGCTTTCCTATCCTGCAACACGTTCAGATATGATGGTGGATGATGGTGAAGACAAGGGATGGCAAAGCCAGAGGAGGAATCTGAGGTTCAAGGCATCTTCCTCCCTGGGCTAGGAACCCATGACAGGCAAAGGGGACATGGCAGCAGGACCATGGAGTCATGTGGGAGCCTTTTTCCTTCTCTGGGAAAGGCTGGGAGCCTTTTTCCCAGGGAAAAGCCAACAATTAAGCTTCTTAGAGGCTGGCAGCAGGAAAGGCAGCATCCCTGCACAGCACTGCCATGGGGCGCTCAGCCCCAGCCCAGCCGCACCGGGACCCCCGGCCGGACCCCCAATTTCCCCCCGCTGCTTCCATCCCAAGAAAAGCAGGAAAAAACAGGCAGCTCGTTCAAAGGGAAGGCTCCCAGAACAATGAAAGGAAAACAGAGTCGGAAACCCCATCCCCATCCCCGCAGCTGGGAAGAAGGTGCAGCTCTTGCCTCTCACCCCCAAGGTTTGATGGCCACATGGAGGAGGCAAATGCTAAGGAGAGGAAACAGCATCATAAGAGTCCTTTGGGGCTGGATTCATCCCTTGCAAATCCAAACACGTGCTCCTGCTTTGAGATCCCCAACAGCTCATGGTGTGATGAATACTGCTCGCTCCCCTTCTCCCCAGTAATGGGGGGGTTCACACTCCTTGTGCCCCAGCCCGGCTCCCCCGGCAAGGGGCAGCAGAAACACCCCTTCCCCATGGAAATACATCCCCCAGGCCCGGCCAGGATGGGAGCAGCTGGGAAAGGCTTCGGGTGTGTGGGGCCGGGCAGCTCCTTCATTGATGCAAAGGCTCCTTTCCCAGCTGGCCGGGGAAACGCGTTACCGGGAGGTGAAGTCACCGTCCCTGCTGGGACCTGGCTATTCCGCTCTCCAGGATATGAACTCAGAGGAGCTGTATTTGCCCAGGGAAGAGGTGGAGCCTTTTCCATTTCCCCCATCCTTCCGAAAGGACAGGACGCCTCCCGAGCGGGAAGAGATGGGGCGATAGAGACGGGGGCCAGCAGCCAAGTGTGAGCTCTGCCTGCGCCCACAGTGCATCACTAGGTACATGGGGCTGGAGCCACCCATGGGCTGCAGGACACGGTGACCAGCAGAGCAGTTAACACACCTCAGGTTCAGGTTCAACTGGTTCCATACTGGTTCCAACTGGGAACGAGGAAAGGGGCTGCAGGGCTCCAGTGCTCCCCGGGGACCCAAGCAAAGGGGTCCTGCACCTACAGACCCCCTCAGCACCCTCACTGATGTGATGCCAAGCCAACAGCGCATTAATATAATCCTTGGAGGATGTGCAACAGAGGGATAAGGGCAGAAATAACACAAAAGGGACTTAGAGAGAACAAACCCAGGCAGATTCAACCTGGGAAAACTGCAGACTGCAGCATCTGGGGAAAAACAATCCAACCCGCACATGGTCAATGGGAGGAAGAAAGAGGGGAAGCAGGATACTGGGGGACGGTGAGAGCAGCGCAAGTGCGGGCACACAGGGAGCTGCCAGCCAGGAAAACAGCCCCGTCCAGGGGGGATGCTGCTTCCCGGGGTACCATCTTCCATCGCATACTCAGGGCTATGGACATGATATGGGCTCACAAGGGACATGAGAGGCAGCAGAAGCCAGCAGTTAAGAGCGTGCCTTGCACAGGAAGATTAGGGCAGGTCAGTGAGTCTGGATTTGCTGAGCAACAGTTAATTAGGGAGGGCGGGCAGGGACGCAGCAACCCACCTACACCTGCAGGGTTGGACGCTCAGGAGCAGCACGTAGCTATTTATTTGATGGCTCTAACAAGGCCCAGATAAAAACTAGAGCAGCCTAGAGCAGCCAGCAAAACCCTGCGAGCCCAAGGGAGTGAAACGAGCATCCAGCCCTCTGCTGTACTTTAGGTGGTTGCAGCAAACCATGCACCTTCCAGGGACAGCGAGACAAGTGATGCTGGAGAACAGGGATGCTACAACCCTATGGCACCCTGTCGCCATCAGCACCAGCCTGGCACGGGGCACCCAGGAGCTGCTCCAGCCGGTATGGCCAGTGCTCAAAGCACACAGGGATGTGGCGGCAGCTGGAAATCCTGCACCATCCTCCCCGTTTGGCCCCAGGGAAGCTACTGCCGTGTACCTGGAGCTGCCGGGGAGGACGGAGCGGCTGTCCCCACCCTGGCTGCTCTAATCTGGGCATGGCACACACAGGATGGGAGGGGAGGCAGTGGGAGGTCACCCAGCAGGTCGATGGTTCAAGTGCTGTCGCTCCTTCCTGAGCAGCCGGGAACTGAACCTTCCCAAAGCCCCCCCCATCAGCAGCCCGTGGGCAATGAGCAGCCGAGGGCGAGCCCCAGCCCTGCTGCTGGGGGTTAAAAATACCCTGCGGATGCCTTTCCTCCACTGTGACCCTGCAGCCGGAGCTGCCGCCAGCACAGGGACAGGACAGTGGGGTCCCCTGGGACACACACACAGCCCCATCTGTGCAGGGATGGGGCAGACGCTGCCTGGGGACTGGGCTTTCCTCCCTAGGAGCCAAGGGTTTCCGCTCCTGGGGGGCTGCTGCTGCTACACTCAATTGCTAAACCGAAGCGAGAGGCTCTTTGCTTCCTACAGCTTCCAGCAAATGCTGCATGGGCTATCCAGCTCCATGTGAACTGCAGCGTGGATCTGAGCTGCTTGAGCAAACTGGTTCCTTCCCACCAGGACAGAGACAAAACGTGGCTTCTGGCTCCTGCTGGTCCCAAGGGATGCCGGATGGGTGACCGCTCCCACAGATGCTGTGGCACCGCAGCCATTCATAGCATCTGCATTGGGAAAGACCAAGAGGATCTCACCCAGCAAGGGCTGCTAGGTGCTCCCAAGCTACAAGGGATGAGAAGGATCCCTCTCCACATCTCTTGGTGATGGCAAGGGTACAGAGGGCATCCATCTATCCTTGCTGCTCCCATCCCCTGCACAAAGCAAGTGGGAACTGCCTGGCTGCTCCACACTGCTGTCAGTGGGAAAGGGAGAGGGATGAGTCCATCCCCAGCGGACATGGGCCAAGCTCCCTCCAGCCTGAGAAAGACAAACCAGCCTCTGCTCTCGGCTCTATCCCAACACCCTGCACCACCATGCGTATCCCCATGCGGAAGCAGCCATCTTCTATATGCACTTAGCAGCTTGTAATGCTGCATGTCCTGGGAGCAGCATCTTCCCATTCCCATGGTGGAAGCAGGACCCCACACCAGGACCCTGTGCCCATCCTGCTGTCCCTGTGGGGGCCTCAGTGGCTGCTGAGCTATTCCTGGAGCCGCGTTCCTGCCCCCATCCCCTTGTCCCAGCTGCTCCGGGGCCGGCAGTGGGTTCCTTCCATCACCCAGCCTGGATGCCGGAGCCCGCCAGCAGCTGCTTGGGGACCAGCTGGGGACAAGGACAACACGGAGCAGCCCCGTCCCCGCCACGTCCCACGGGTGGGACAAGGGCTGATTTACAGCAAGGTCAAATGCATCAGAATGCAACCATGATGGATAAGGGGGGGGTTGGATCTGAGGATCCCCAGTCCATGGACTTCCCATGCAGGGACAGAGAAGGTGGTTTGGGGCAGCACCAACACCTCAGAATCCCTAAGGAACAGACCCACCTTAGCGCTGGGGGTAAACTGAGGCAGAGGCAGCACCCCTGGCCCCTCATCAAACCAAGGTCACACCCAGCTTCCCGCAGGGACCCCTCCACCAGGTTATTCCCCTCCTTCCACCCCATCCCCTGCCCCGGCGCTCCCCACATCCCAGCCCGGCCGCGGGCGGTGGGACACAAGCCAAGGCCTGCCCGCTGCCTGGACCCCTGCCGGGAACCTGATCTGTTTACGCCTCTCCAGCACAGCGGGTGCGTGTCGGGAACGGCCCCGGCAAGCCCGGCCGCGCGGCGGAGGCAGGACGTGGGAGCCGAGCTCAGAACCAAGCCCCGCAGCATCCCGGGGTGGTGGTGAGGATGAGGGGGTGCGCAGGGGGAGGAAGGGTCCCCTCCGCCTCCCTTGGCTCCTTATCATAGGAACAGGCACCCTTCTTGCACCGTGCCACCCCTGCGGCCTCTACCCCAGCCAGGCTGCCCCATCCCCAAGCCTTGCCAGCAAACAGCTTTCCAAGCTGTGCCAGGGCTGCTGGGAAACCCCTGGGAGAGTGAACCAGCCCTTCCTGGCCAGCGAAGGGCTGGATTTGCAAGCACATGGCTGGACACATGTTGGGGCTGACGGGCACATGCTGATCCTCATCCCAGTGCCTGGGCTGATCCCCAGTGGGGCACCCACCTGCACTGCTCCTGGGAGATGTTTATCCAGGTATTTGGAGCAGGATGTGTGGGACAGAGCAGAGGCATCACTCTGGGGGCTCAGAGCTGGACCCCACCATGTCTCCACACCAGGTTTGGGGTGGAAGTAATAGAGAAACAGCTCCAGGATGTCCATATGCAGCCTGGCACATGCTGCTATATATAATCAGTGGGACAGATGCTCTGACACAGGGAGCTGCCTGTGTCCAGCACCACAAAGGAGGATGCAGATCAGGATCAGAGGCAGCTCCTCTGTCTGTGCAGCACCCTCTTCCCATGCAAGGAGGAGTGTTTCCCTTCTTTCTGACCCAGGATTAGCGAGTGCTCATTCTGGGAAGCCAGGAGGGCTCATGCAACCTGTGTCAGCCCAACAGAACCAAACCAGAAGTGTTTCAGGGTCACCAGAGCATCCCGGGCTGCAGCCCAATACAATCCCCACTGCCATGGCTGTGCTGGCCCCCATGCAGCTGGCTGGGCTCACCATGCACCCATATACCCCATGTAGTCAATGCTTAGCCACTGGGGAGGATCTGAGCCCTTTCAGAGCCTGCTGAGACAAGCAGGGGGGCTGGCAAGGTCCCCAAGAGGCCACTGCGCTGTGAGCTGGGCGTCCTGCCCAGGGAGAAAGGACACCAATGGATGGGGAAGTTCCATGTGGCTCCCAATCCACCGTCTCCCTATTGCTGTTCGCACCCAATTCATCTCCAGCTGGAAAACCCCCTTCGGGCTCATCCACACCCATCCTGGCACAGAAACAAGACGATGCCTCAAAGATGGGCTGCTTGAGGTGGGGGAGCGAGGGCTGAGCACCAGCCAGACCCTGGCACTGATGATGCAAGGGAGCAAGAGTAAAGCCGATGGCAGAGCCTAAGCCATTGGGATACCCCTGTGCCAGGCACCCCAGCTCCTTCCCAAGCAGACACCCTTGCACAACGTGCCTGCCCGCGGCCCTGTTACGAAATCCCGGGAGTTTTCACCCCTCATGGCACAGCCGCCCACCGGGGTCACTGATGCAGGCTCTGGTTCCTGGCATAGCATCCATGGGATGCTGGGATGAGGGTCCGGGCTCAGCGGCAGCGCCAGGGGCTGTGTGCTCTGTGCACAGCCTTGGCCGGGTCCCATATGGGGAGCGGCGCTGGCACGGCTTGGCGGAAGCACTGCCGGACGTGTTGCACCAGGCCTGGGATGCTGCAGGAGCCGCATACCTGCTGCACACGCAGGTTTGCCCTGCTTCCTTATCGCCCCGTGCTCCGTCGCAGCTCCAGCCTTTCTCCCTGGGGTTGCACACATACCCCAGGCACAGGCTGCCACAGCCCCGGGGCATCCCATAGAAACAAGGGATGGGTGAAGAGGTCCGGCCCCTCCCTGATCATCCCGGCAGAGCCATTTCCAAGCAGTTCGGGCATCTCCAGACAGGTCTGTGACTCACCAGGACACCTCAGCACTGCCCGGGTGATGTTGCAGCCTCAAGGTTCAAGCAGGTCTCACCCTCTCCATCCTAGGTATGGCGAAGCCAAGAATGGGATTTGGGAGGCATGGGATGATTTGGGACGGACGGGATGAGCCGGAATAGTCGCAGCTTCTCCCCTCCCCCTCTTTGCTTGCAAGAACAGCCAGAAAAAAAGGTGGTTTATTGTTATTTAGTTTCTGCCCCTTTCATACTCCTTTGCTGCAGTTTTTGCCAGCGGCGGCCCCGGCTCTGGCGGGGATCCAGGCCAGAGAGGAGCTTTTAAAAACAAAACAGGGCGCGTGCATGCACACACACACGCACGGCATCCAGCCCCTCTTTTAACTCTTGATGGGGTGACGTTGGGTGGGAGCGCGCTCCCGACCGGCTGGAAACCATCTTCCACACAGGGGATGCTGCAAATCACTGCTGGGATCTGATAATTCACTCTCCCCTTCCCCAAAACATCTTCTTGCAGCATCTCTGGATGGAGAGGTGTCAGGAGTGACGCTGTCATGGACCACAGGGACCATGCTGCATCCCCTTTCTAGGTCGCAGCCAAGATACTCTGACCCAGCAGCCCCAAGGAGGAAGAGCACGATGATATTTTCACCTAAAAGCAGCTCTGCTCCCACATGGTATAAAGTGGGAGTGCCAACGGCACGCACACAGCATCATCAAACCCATGGCACCTTGTCGTATGGGCTGTTGCCATCCAGAAAGTCTTTATGCACCAGGTCCAGCCCCACAATCCCAGTCCAAGGACAGGATGCCCGTGCCGGTTGTGTCCTTGCTTTATCACATCCTACCCTGCCTGGGTGTAGCCCTGGGGAGCACCGTCCCCATTACAGTGCCCATGTGCTGCTGGCAGTCTGGCACACAGCGTTCCGTGGCTCAGGTCTGCCCTCCCTGTCTGCCTTTGAGCTGTTGTCATCCAAATCCCCTCGTGTTTCTGGGTCAGAGAGCCAAAACGGCCTCTGAAGCCCTTGGGAAGAGCCCCCTCATCTGGGATGAGTCACTGGGAAGTGCCCAAAGGATGGAAATCCCCCTCCTGTCCCAAACCTCAGCCTTCTGCCTGTGACACTGGGGATGGCCACCAGCCCAGCTCCATCCATGGCCCTGAGAGACTGGCAAGTCCCAGGGATACCCCCAGTGCTGCCCAGCCATCCCCAGGTGAAGGCAGCAGGGCCTGAAGCAGCCTTGAAAGACCCCACACTCATCCCCTTCCCTAGAATCAGCCCTTTTTCCCACCCCACTCTTTTACCCACACAGGGAAAAGGCAGCTGCAGGTAGCCCAGGCTGACAGCAAGAAGCCATGGGCTGCTCTGCCAATGGGTCTTCAAAGGCAGGGGACCGAAATACAGACCTGGGACAGGGTGAGATGCAGCCCTGTGAACACAGGGAGATGGGATGCAGAGGGGCATGGGGCTGGGTGCCTTAAGGACGCAATGCCCAGCACTCCATCTCCCTGTGCCACGTTGTCTGCTCCTGCCTTATCTCCCGCGCTTTCCCTGGCTCCGGGCACACCGGCAGCAGCCGGGCCCCCTTCCAAACACAACACCCGTTAGAAAGCAGCTTTGAAAAGCAATCACTCCCTTCACTGCCTGTGTGGGGCTTGACTCTCCTGGGGAGAGAGGTGCAAAACAAGGGGCAAAACCCACCCCATGCGCTGCAACAACCGGGATGCAGATGGGGAAAACGCACCAGGCTATTACAGACCAGGAGCCACGGGGCGGGGGAAGAAAGGACAGACCCCCCCCCATCCCTCCCAGCGCAGCGCTGCAGCCTCCTCGCTCGCCTTTGAAGCCTCTTTTCTCCCCCCCATCACCGCGGGCCGGTTCCGGAGCAGGTCTGGGCACGCCGCGGGCGGAGGGGTCCCGGCGGCGGGGCCGCGCTGCCCTGGGCCCGCCTCGCCCCGCTGCCGCGGCGGAAGAGGGAGTTCTGCCCGTCCCGGAGGAGCTCCGCGGCGTCTCTCCGTAGGCGCGCCCGTGGCGGCCCTCGCCCGGCAGCGAGCGGGCGGCGGAGCCGGTCCAGCCCGTCAGGCACAGCGTGAGAGCAGCGCGCCTGGAGCCCGGCCTCAGACTCGGGCTTCAAGGGACGTGGCCAGCGACACGTCTGGGATCAGGGGCAGAGCCTGGTCCTGCAGTGCCCAGGGCAGGGCCGAAGCGGCGAGGCAGGGTGCCCAGACAGCACCAGCGCGGAAAGCCATCGGGTGTAACAGAGCCTGAAACGATGAGGATCCTGCCCGAGGCTTTTGCCCGCAGCCAAAGCATGCAGAGTAGCTGGAGCACCCCAGGGTTGGGGCAAGGCTCACTCACGAACAGCAGCATGGAGGACAGTCCTCCTCAGTGACAGGGGATGGCGTGGCCAAAGAAGTGATGAATGCTCCATCCCTGGCAGTGTTCAAGGCCTGGCTGGACAGAGCCTTGGGTGCAGTGGTTGAGTGTGAGGCGTCCCTGCCCATGGCAGGGGGTTGGAACTGGATGATCTTAAAGTCCTTTCCTTAAGGAACTCTAACTATTCTATGATTCTATGCTGGTGTTGCAGGTTGGCACAAAACCACATCTAACATCATTGCAAAATAAGCCCCAAACTGCAAAAAGGAGCAAACAAATGGAGGCTGCTGCTGCTCAGAGAAGGAAAAAGCCCATCAGGACACAAAGGGTGTTTCTACAGAAGACAGGGACTCAGAACGCCGGTGGCAAAGGCTAACAAATCACAGGAGAGATATTAAACCTCATGCTTCAGGGCTTAAGCTGATACAGCTACTACAGATTAGGAGGAAATTTAAGGGGGGGGACTGAGTTATCCCACATCTGCCTGCTGCACTCCCATTGCACATGGAGCAGCAGCATCCCTCTCCTGCCCAGCTAGCTGGGTGACAGCAGCACTGGAGGGCTAACACTGCCCTTGGGAAAACCCTGGAGTACCCTGTGCTGCCCAGACACAGCAATGAGAGGCACCAACCCATGCATAGGGATAAACCCAAGACACCCTGCAAGCTTCACTAGTGTTTAGCAACTTGCTAGGTCACAGCCCAGTCACAGCAATGTCCCAGGCACCCACTCCTGTCCTTGATATATATATCCAAGGCCTGGAAAGCTCCATCAGAGCTAATGAAATGGGGCAAGTGGCTGGCCAAAGGTGGCCGAACCTCCCTAGGGCAGCAGCTGAGCCCTGGCAGGGCTTTGCTCGCAGTCCTTGAGAGTTTCACACCAGTTTGCTCAGCTGCTGCCCTTTCTTTGCACTTTGCGCACGTTTAAACAAAACCCTTCACCACTCCCTCGAGGAAGGCAAACAGCGAGTCCAGCTCCCAGTGCCTTCCACGGGTCCTCCAGCTCCTGCCTATCGCAGGAGCATCACACTCTGCCCCAGCATCCCCTCATCCCCTGCCCCTTAGCTGTGCACATCCGGGGATGCAGGCACTCAAACCTTGCGGGGTACTGTCCCACTCCAGGAGCCATCATCCCTTTCCATGGATGGGAGCTCAGTCTTGGGGAGGGGGGGAAGGAAGTGCCTTTGCTTTCACATCCCCTGGGAGCCCCAGGCCCCACAGTGCAGCAGCAGCAGCCCTGGCCCAGCCAACTGGTGCATTGTTGGTGAGTGCAGCCAGCCCAGGCCATGATTGATGGCCAGAGAGAAAGGCCAAAGCCGTGACGGGTCGGTTAACAATTTCAATTAAACTCTCCAGCACTCTGAGGCGGAGGGGAAGGGAGGGAGAAGGAAATGAATAAGCAGAACATCGCTATTGCTGCTCCCTCAGCAAAGGGCAGCAGGAGCAGCCCAGCTCTCCTGGCGGAGACTCCCTTGGTGGTTGCAGAATGACCACAGCATCATCCGGACATCCCCTTCCTGCAGGCAGGATACCTGCCTTGCTCCTGCCCCCAAAACCTTCTCCCTGTCTTATAATAATAGGTGCTGTGACCCACTTGCACGGGGAGGAGGGCTCTGCACGGTGAATGTTAAACAACACGTCCCCGAAATTCCCGCTGCCAGGACTGGCGCTTGGTTTCTGCTTACGCGCCGTGACTTTTTTAGGCACAGGAAGCCCCAGAGGGCTGATCACAGCGCCCGAGCTCCCAATGCACTGAGACAGCAGAAGGACTTTTAGAGGGATTTGAAACAAAGATAAAATTCAGCATCTCGGCCTCTCATATGGACAAGGCGCTTAAACGAACGGCAAATGCTCGGCTCACAGGAGAGAGGAAACTGGAAGGGATGGCGAGCAGCGATACCCTCCATGCTGGGGATGAGCCCCTGGAACCAGGCAAGTTCCCCATAACAGGTCCAGCATGGGAGCCCTATCAAGCAGCATCCTTACAGGGGTCTGGGCTTGCTGCCTTCCCCTCCTTATGAAGGGATAAAGAGAAAATAAGCAGAGGGAGCTGCTGACGCTGCTGCAGCGGGGGAGTGAAACACACATTCACGTGGGTGCCCCAAGGCTGCAGGGAGGGGAAGACGCCAGAGAGAAAACACACAGACAGGGTTTGACTGGGAGGGAGTTACTGGAGGGGACTGGAGGAAACCAGTGTAACTTCACCCCTCTGGGTGTGCAGGACAGCCACAGGCATCCCAGCCCGTCAGCCATGGGACAGCAGCTTGGGGCTGCATCAGGTGGTGGGATGCTCAGAGCCTGATGTTATTTATTGCCTTAGAGATGTCCTTCATCCCAGTGGCACAGGGAAACCTCTCGCTCCAGCACAGGGACCCCTGAGCACGCAGAGACAACGGCACACCATCCCTTTACCTGGGGGAGAGGGCACCAAGCACCCCTGCTGTGGGAGGAGGTGGCCCTCAGCCCCCCTGCAGCCCTGGCAGTTGGGATTTGCAAAGTTCTGGCCCAAACCAAAGCTTTCCAGGGCTGCCCAGCGCAGTTGATCCCTTCTCACATTCATAAGCCTCAGCCTAACTCATGTTTCTCAGCACCAGCCTCCCCGCCCTGAGCCACTCCCAAGAAGCCTTCAAGCTTCCTCTCCTGGACGAGTTCCCCCTTTCCCTCCGCAGGACAGCTTTCCCCCATGACAAGCATCCCTGGCCAGACATCTCACATCCCCAACCCAGGCAGGCGCCGTGCACCTTCCCCTGGCCACACACCACCCGAGAGCTCTGTTATTTACTTTTCCCAGTTTCCTCCTCCTAGCAGGTCATGAGAAACAACCAGGAGCTCGGCTCTGCCCAAGGACACCGTGGCCATGATCTTCTCCTCCACCTTTCCACCCTCTCCATGTCCTCCAGACACTGCGTGGCGCCTGCAGAACCCCAGTGCCCACGGGGACCCCCATGAGCTCAGTGTTTGCTCTGAGCTGTGTTTGCCACTGACCTTTCCGAGCACACATGCAAGGAAACAGCCCTGCTGAGGGGTTAAACATTACCAGGCTGAAATTCAAGGCTTGACGATTGGTTCCAGTCCACTGGCTGGGATGATAATTTTTCACAAGGTAAATACAGGCAGGAGTGAGCGGCAATCGCTGAAGACCCTTTGTAGCAGGGTTTCCCCTAAGTGGCTTCACTTCCCCTCGCCACCACCGTTCCCCTTTGCTCATCGCTGCTCAGTGGACCACACTTTGAGTTCCAAGGGGAACCCCAGCACTGCCAGGACAATCCTTTACAGCCTGGTCATTCATCTGCATGGGCTGCAGGGCTCAGAACCAGCACTAGAACCCAGCCTGGACAGCACCGACCCCATTGCAGGGACTCGCACCCTGGTACAGGTATCAGTACCAGGCCAGACAGAGGGATCCCACAGCTCCGCACCCCGGTACTCACTGCTCTTGGATGCCTTGATCTTGGCCACCAGTTTCTGCACACCAGGAATGTCCCCGTTCTTCACGGCCTGGATCAGCTCCTGCTCTCGCCCCATCGCAGACAAGTGGGAGTGGTGGCGGTGTGGAAGGCAGACACCCTCTGATCCTGGCAGTTTACAAAGCCATGGGAATAGGCCCCTAATTCCTCAAAACACACTTTGATGGGAGATGAAATCCAGAAGAAAGATGCTTTACAATCCCACGGGACATAAAAACCAGACGGAAGAAGTCTCTCTGTTAAGGGCAGCAGCCCTTTTCTGTGTTGGGAGGAGCAGGACCCGGATGGGGTTTGCTTGGAGAACATGCGATCAATTAAAACAAGAGACAGTTCAGTGCTCGTGGATGGGCTCCATGGGACAAAGCCAGGCTGCTCAGCATGGCCAGTGCAGTCAGCATCAGGATCCCTTTGGCCTCTCTCAGCACTCCCGGAGCTGGAGGTGCCGTGCTTTGCTCCCCGCGCCAGGCTCTGCTGCGCTGATGAGTCCCTAATTCTTCCCAAAGGGATTACGGGCTCGTTGCCATCTGGAAGTTATAGATCCTCCCTCTCTGCTGCTCATTAGCCCCTTCGTTTCGGCATTCCTCTTGGCGACGGCGCTGCCGCCACACTGGGGAGTCCCGCGCACGGCTGAGCCCCGGCACGGCAGCCCCGGACCTGTGGAGGGAAGAGCAGAGTCAGCCCTCCAAGGACATTTACCTCCCGGCTCCGTCACGACAGCCTTTGTATCCACACCGAAGAACGAATGCTTTGACTATATTTAGTCCTGGCCGAACTTGGCTCATCCCGGTTAAACAGGGAGGGAAAACCTGCAAGGAGAGCTCCTGAGGGTGCTGCTGGGGGTGGCCAGGGGCACAGCTCTTTCCCCGGCCCCCTGGGGTGGCATAAGACATCCCATCCCTAAAGGTAGCACATGGGCCTTGGGGCACCACGGCTTCTCCTCCTCCCCTTTCCCAGTGGCAGCACCCAAGGGATGGAACTGGGGAGGTTGAGCCAAAGTCCCCTGCAGCCCATGGGAGCAGGTTAGCCAACCTGGCACTATTCCTACCCCATGCAGGGATAAACCCTCACCCTCTGAATTAGCCATGAAGCTCAGTGCCTTAGGACCCAACATACTCCTTAACCAGCCCATGAGCTCTCTCTGGCCCATGTGAGGAGCTAGACGTAATTCATCAGCACAGCCAAGCTCAGGTGAACAGGATCAAGCCCACATCCCAGCTAACTGGAGTACCCCAGAGAGGGCACAGAAGCAGTTCACACCTCTCTGCTCTCCTGCTGCCCTCAGGCTGCCCAGAGTGGATGGTGAGAAAACCCCTCCTGGCTGAGGGCTATGGATCTGGCAGGCTGCTCCAACGCCCGGGAAGAACGTGCGTGCAGGAGGGCAGGGAGCACTTGCTGTGCCAGCCACAAGGCTGGCGCCAGATCACCCTGCAGTCCCCCTGTGCTGATCCGCACCAGATCAGAACTGGCTCTGGCATCCTCAGCCATGGCTCTGGAATGCTGAACCCCTTCCCAGAGTGCTCCCCTTAAACCGTTTATATAATAGCGGGTATCGCTTCTCCGAGCAATCCAGGTCACTCTTTTGAGGATGGAAACCACAGGGGAGAGAGAAGGGAACGGTGGGAACAGAGCTCCTGCCTGGGTCGGGAGAGGCAAAACCAGAAGGGGTGTCCCATGGTACAGCATTGCTCAGCCCACCCACAGTAAAGCTGGAAGCTGCCCATGAGCACAGACCCCCCACAGGCTCCCCATGCTCCAGCCCCCCCCCTCCCGGGGTGCAGCAGTATTCAGTGCAACGAGAGGGGAGATCCTCCAGGGCTGCCTTAGCCTCTGGGACAAGGGGATGCTGAGGTTCCCACACCAGACTGGGGCGGTTTTCCCCCCATCATCGCTCCCCTCAATGAGCACCTTAGCACTGGGGCTGTTTGGGGGCACTGAGGCCAGTGCTGAGGTCAGTTGTCAGCTCCCCACATCCTGGGGCACCCACACCAGCTTATCTACATTACAACGAAGTTTCAAGCACTTGACTCAGACCAGCCTCTTGCAGCAAACAAACCCCCTCCTGCTCTGCTTCTCACCGGCCTCCAAACTACTCCATTTAACCCTGTGCACTGCAGCCAACTTTGTGCTGCTCTTCAAAAGCACTCACAGAACGCGTGTGTGAGGGCGCTGAGCCCATTTACTCCTTTATTAAACAAGCCTGCACGGCCTCGCTTAGAAAACAGCTCCATGCCGGTGCCTACCTCCCCCGGAGCACACGAGGCTCAGCGGGTACCGAGAGCTCCAAATACCGATCTCCACCTTTTCAGCCTCTCAAGAGAGGCGCGGGAGCGAAGGCAAAACGAGAGATAGGCACAAAGCTGGAAAAGCAACAGCAAAACATCCCTCCCACCCGCGCAGAGCTGAGCCTCCAGCCCAGGAATCCACCTGGAGAACCAAAGTATCCCAAACATTCCCGCAGCCAACGGCAGGGCAGGGAAAAAGGAGAGAGAGGAGGCAAAGAAACAACAACAAAAACAAACTAATTACGTAAACGGAGAAGGAAAGATGTAAACGAGCACCAAGCACCGAGACCGGGTCCCGGAGGGAAAGCGGGGGGGGGAGCGGAATCTCGCCTCCCCTGGGAGGCCCCGTACCGGCAACGCGGAGGGCACCGCATCCCCCCGCACCGGGACCCCCCGAGGTCCTGCCTGGGCCGATCCCCGCTTTCAGGGGGAGTCTGGGGGGGGGGTGTGGGGTGGATTTCGCCCCCCATCGAACCGAGTCGCTCCGCGGCCCCTGCGAGCGGTCCGAGCCGGGGGAGCTCCGCAGCCACGGCCGCACTCACCTGATGCCGCTCCCAGCCCCGCCGCACCGGGGCGAACCGAACCGAGCTAAACCGCACGGCGCAGGACCACTCCGGACCGAGCCCCAAGGAACTGAACCCGAGCCGAGCCGAGCCGTGCGGGGCGGGACCGGGACCGGACCGGAGCGAGCGGCGCGGTCCCGGCTGCCCGGCTCGCAGCGCGGCGCTCGGCAAAGTCCCGCTCGGGCTGGCCCCGTCCCGGCAGGAAATCCCTCCCCGGCCCGGCCTGATTGGAAAAGCCCGGCGGGTTGTGCGGGCTGGGCAGGGCCGGGGCTGCTGTCACTCACCGTGATGCGCCGTCTGAGCGGGGCAGGGCCGCGGCCGCACGCCGCACCGGCACCGCTCCCGACCCGCCGCGGGGGTGCCCCGAGGCTCCCAGGCGAGCGGCTCGCTGTGAATGGGCCCGGCTGGAGGCAGAACGAGGACCGGGACCGGCCCCGGGGGGTGATGCCCCATCCTCGACCCGGAGCTCCAGGACCGGCCCTGGGGGGCGATCCTTCATCCTCAACCCGGGACTGATCCGGTGCTCCAGGACCGCCCCTGGGGGGGCGATCCTTCATCCTCAACCCGGGACCGATCCGGTGCTCCAGGACCGGCCCTGGGCGACGATCCCCTCCACCTTCAGCCCCAGTCCAACCCAGTCAACACTTTGCCCCCTCCATTACTAACCACATTGGTAGAGGGGCGGCCCAAAGCTGCTGATGGCACCCACGGGACCAACATTCACCTATTCCCAGCTGCCCAAACCCCAGCTTAATCCTATTCTCACAAAGCACTAAAACCAGCCAAACCCACCCTTTTCTGCCGGTCCACAATGGAAACACCCGAGCTGAGGGCTCCTCTGAGCAGCTCTCTTAAAACAAGAGATTGCCTAATAAAGCTGGACAGCTTTTGCTGTACGATACCACTGGATTATCATCAGCTAATCAGATTAAAAACACACGGAGGCTTTGATTTTATTCACTGAGTGCCCAGCCCACAGTTCCCCGGGGGGAGATGCAGAGATCCCCTACCTCTTTGAACCAGGCCGGGAGACATTACCCCAAATGATAGTTACATGAGCAACCCCAATAGGGGGGATTCTCAGCAAGGAGGAGGAACTGATGTCTCCAGAGACACCCTGTCTTTTCAGTTCAGGGAATAAAGAGATTATTATGCACATCTAATTATAAATGTCAACATTTTACAGCTGCGATGTTGAAGCATGAAGCTCTAAGTAGCCCTGCTAGGAAGGGCTGTGAAGTGAAAGATCTTGTTATTCCTCCTGTGAGTTTTGCCAGAGCTTGTAAAGCGCAGTGACATTTATAATAATCCCCCGAATTTATGTAGCACCTTTTGTCCTTCTAAGGATCTTAATTAAGCATTAAGCTTTGCAGCTCCCTGAGCACAGACAAAACCCACTTCGCAAGAGAGGAGTCTGGGCCCTTCTTTCTACGTGTGTCCTGTTTCAAGCAGGAGCAGGACTTTTCCTCCCCAGTGACCTCCAGCAGCACGCTGTTATAGTGCAGCAAGCGGGTCCCGCATCGATACTCCCACCCAAAGGTTATGCTGCTTCAGTTACACTAAATCTGGCTAATTTAAGCTTTAACCTCTGTTGCCACACAAGCCTTTAGAATTGAGGGTGCCACTGGAGAGCTTACCCCAATGTACTAGAAATCCACAGTTTCTAGTGCAGCCTTTGAACGTTAAACCACAAATCAGTGCTCCTGACTGCACAGCAAAGCCCAATGCCTTCCCTTTACAGCCCTACCCACAGGCAGGCAGCAGAACAGGGATGAGCCCCCATTTCCTATTGCACACCTTACAGGTTTCCATTGATCTCTGATGTGAGATGACCCCAGCACAAAGACCCACCAGCGGCTCCAGCCATGTCCACCTTACAGAGCCAACAGACCCACTGTGACACCTATTCCCCTGTGCCCACCAGCCAAGTGCTGAGAGCATCTGCGAGCATCAGTTGAGTTTGCACTGCAGAGAAACCCCTTTAATATTCTGCTGCCCCTGCACCGGGGTGAGGTGTTTGCACCCTTGGGTGGCCGGCCCTGTCTTCAACCTCTACATTAAGGTGTCCAAAGCAGCGCCAGTTCCTCTTCCCCACATCGGCCCGGCGGGGCCCCTACTCCTGCTTCCAGCTCTTCAGGTCGATGTTGCCATCTAGAGGCCCCAGCTACAACGATCGTCTCCTTGCAAAGTCCTGATGGGGTTTGTGTCTTTAATTCAGCGCAACATTTCAGAGCAGCGTTTTTGGCTTAGGGGCTGAGCGGGAGGAGCAGACGAGTTGTTCCTACAGGTGATGTGGTTTTGACTCAAAAAATCACTGCCAGCTCTCCCCAGCCCCTGTTGGATGGCTGATTGATGACTGCGCCTCATCCTGGCTCACGCAGCTGTGCAAACCTGTCCTCTCTACTCTGAGGTTAGTTTGTGGGTGGGGTAGAAAACTCAAAGGGATGTATTCTTCACTGTGAGAGTAGTGGGACACTGGAGCAGGTTACCCAGTGAAGTGCCCCATCCCTGCAGTGTCCAAGGCCAGGTTGGACAGGGCTTGCAGCAACCCGCTCTAGTGGAAGGTGTCCCTGCCTGTGGCAGGGGGTTGGAACTGGATGAGCTTTAAGGTCCCTTCCAACCCAAACCATTCAGTGATCCTTTGATTGTATGATTCTATGGTTTGCTGCCAGGGAGGGACCAGCCCCACTGGCAGGAGCGATGCACACAGCAGCACCCACAGCAGCTCCGCTGCCAGCACTGGCTCCAATCTGAGAGCACCAGACTCCTACTCCCACGTCTCACTCATAAAAACCAAACTTAGCAAGTCATGACCATCTCATCCCCAGCAAGTGGAGAGGGGGTCTGCAAAGGCCCATACCAGGCATCTAAAACATCTAAAGTATGCTATGAACCAGCTGGATGGATATGCACTTGCCCAGTCTCAGCTGTGGCTCAGGCTCCTCCTTTCACTGCCGTTTAAAACCTCAAGGAACAAGCTCAGCTCAACCCAAAGCTTCCTGCGGCACTCAAGCAGGGGCAGACTCAGGCTGACACTGGGGTGACAGCAGCTGTGCAGGCAGAGCAGGATTCCATAGGCACACGGGGTGGGTGTACAAGCACTTCTGGCCAGACACCCTTCATTCAGGGTCAAAGCAGGGCTGGAGGCTGGGACCTGCACACCCACAACACCATTGCAACAAGGCTCTGTGGTACCTGCATTGGCATCACAGCATCTGTCCTGCAGGGAGGAAGGTGCGGGGTGAGAATGAAACATGGTGAGGAAAAGCCTCTCCTGCACTGAGTGAGGCCATGGTAGGAAGCAGGTTATTGCTCAGACTTAAAATCACCCCCAGGAGCCCTTCCTGCAGCTCCTGACATTCATTCCCCAGTTGCCAAGCTCCAAGAAGCAATGGGGGCCCCACTGCCAGGCTTTGGTCCTGCCTGTAAGCAGCTGAGCAAGTCTCAGTCTCATTGCTGGTGCTCAGCATTCACATTTCATCCCCTGGAACACTTTCCCACATAGGCATCCATCCCCTCTCATGGCATTTCCCACTTGGCTCAGCTCTCCACCTTGGTGGCCACAATGTCAAGGGCAAAGCTAGAGAAGGATGAGGGATCCAGATGCAGAAGGTGCTTGTGTGTGCATTTACTCTGTTGCCTTTTATGAATCCCCCTGACAATAGCTGCTATTTGAAGAAGTCCAAGGAGAAAAAATAGGGGGTTTGATCAGAAGGAAGATGCACTCCTCACAGGAAGGAGGAGGGAGGATGCTGTGCTCTCAGGAACCAGGCTCTGGCATAGAAGCCTTTGGGCCTGTTTGGCCTCAGACGCTTCCTGTCCCTGCACCTCGTGCCGCACAGCCAGTGGCCACCACCACCAGCAGGAAGGCTTCAATGCTAGGACACATCCTAGTCCAGGGCCAGAACCTGGACAGAGCTCCATGTGCATGTGTCCTATGAAGCTGCACATCAGCCTTAGTATGAAAAGCAGCAGAGGTTGCCCTTAGTGGTACCCGCTGATGGTTGACAGCAGCATAAACCAGCTCCCCAGCAGGTAACAGGGCTTGGGAGGTGATTTAGGAAGCTCTGCTCAGTCTTCTACAGCAAAAAACCCCCTCACACACACAACCTCAGGTAACGAGCCCTGTTACACCACTCCACTGGAGCCCAGCTCCGAGCTCCCTCACAAAGCAACGCCACAGCCACAGGCTGAACACGTGTGAGCTGGGAGTTACAGCCTACACCAGCCTCTGCCGTGGCACAGCAAACCCTACGCATGATCCCTTCCCCTGCATCCACGTGGGAACCCAGGCAGGTACCAGCATGGGGCTCCCGGCAGGAGCAGCCATCCCATGTGCCAGTGCTCAGCTCCCAATGGACTTACCTCTCCAGGCACAAGTGTGCTGCTGCTTGCACTATCCTCCCCGTTTGCCTCTTTCCTCCTCTTCCTCCATGAGCCTCCCTGTGCTGACAGTCACTTCTTTCAGGTCCTGTGCCTTTCTTTGCTCTCCGTCTCCCTTGCTTAGTCCCTCACTCAGGAAATTAAAGATAATCCTCCCTTTTTTTGCTGCCGGATTCCCTGTTTAACAT
This sequence comes from Psittacus erithacus, assembly GCA_009867235.2. Taxonomy (NCBI): domain Eukaryota; kingdom Metazoa; phylum Chordata; class Aves; order Psittaciformes; family Psittacidae; genus Psittacus; species Psittacus erithacus. Next base: position 70,063 of record WYDI02036963.1, on the reverse strand, counting down.
TCGCTGCGTGTGCTTGCACTGATTCAAAACAGGATTAGACTTTCTGTTGCTTTGATGTCAGCTGGGCTTTGCACTTAAGGCAGAGGGGGAAAAAGGAAAATGTCTGTTAACAACCCCCTTGGGTTCTGCCCATCCACTCGCACCCATCCTGGAAATGAAGGTCAGGCACATGTTCATACAGAAACTGGGTCCCCTTCCAGCATCAGACTGGGGGCAATAGACTGACCTGCATCCCTGGCACTGCAACCTCAGCACTGGGGTTTACTCTCTGGAAAAGGACCCTGTCTCCGTTATGACCCAGCAGTGTGGAGGCTGAATGGCTCCCATGGGCTGCGGTGTCATTAATCATCAGGAAACCACAACTCGCTCACTGTCAGGGAATATTGCAGCCCCCAGCTGCCACACGGCAGGAGCGTGTGGACCACCAGCATCGCTTCAACAGGGATCGGGGCTCAGGGCTTCCCACCGGGAATACCCCCAGCTGCTTATTTCTAAGGGAGAAGCAGGTGCTGTGGGGTGGATAATAGGGAAATCCATACACTGCTCCCTGTGGTGTGATGCTCATGCTGCAGCACAGTCCATGCATCAGGCATTTCCCTCTGCTTCCTTGAGCCTGAGCTTCTCCCTTTGGAGGACAAGGACCTGGGGTTGTTTTTACTTGCTAGTATCTCCAACTCCAGTCCAAAACAGATGAGGAGCAGGGGCATTGGGGGCCTTTCAGGGGGTTTCTGCTGCCTGATGCTCTAGCTCCATTCTCACCTGAGCTTCACTCACAGGCAGCTCTGGGTAACAGGCAGATTTAGGGGCTGCAGAATTAGATATGTTCAGAAGTACCTGGAACCACCCCGGGACCTTCTGCAGGTTGTTTGGAGGAGCAGCTCCATGGACAACCATGATCCAGCCGTGGCCAGGACCCAGCCCTGCCCTCAGGGAGAGGCACAGCCATTGCCTGTGGAGCAGAAGCAGGGACAGACCTAAGCTCTCCCTGGGATCTGGCAGCCGTAATCCCTGTGCCACCAGCACCACATCACTGCACTGCAGCCCTGGCTGGCACTGCCACCACATCAGGTATCCTCTAGGATTGCCCAGGGACTCCACCAGCAGCACAGCGTCTAATCCGTTTTGCCCAAGGCACGCACACAGACTTGATTAACGTCTGCAGTGATCTCCATCCATCATCGGGGAGTAAGGGAGATTAACTGTGCAGCACGCCTGCCTCACGTTGATCCCATTCTCCAGGCCTCCTGATTAATGGTGAGGCCGCCTTATCTGTCAGGCCAGGAAACACGGATATCCGGGTGACTGGGGATGAAGGGAAGCTCTGGATGCTCAGGCTGTTGCCAACCCAGCCACAGCTATGCCATCAGCGCCATGCCAACACACACCTGCTCCCCATTCCCATTGCTGCCACCAGTCCTATTGCTCCCTGTCTTTCTGCTCCTTCCTCCTAGTCCTTCCCTCTGGATGGCCAGAGGAAGAGTGGCACCTGGAGTACTGAGACATCCCTGCAGGAATGCAATGCTGAAACCGAAGTCTAGGGCTCCATTTCCCCTCAACAGTCAGCAGGGAAGATGTCACTCCCCATCCATGGAGAAAACTCAGATAAACCAATTTGGAGGCCTGGAATAACCCAGGCAAATCCCCCCCCTGGGCCGTGGGCAAGGCTGGGGCTGACCAGCGCTGCGGAGGGCACCCGCTCATCCCAGCTCTTCCCCTGGAGGACACACGTGTAAAGGGGATGCAGGGAATTAGCAGTGCCATCTGGACAGGCTCCAGCTCTGGCCCCTGGCTCGCTGCTGATGCTTCATTAACAGCTCCCTCCTTTCAGCTCCCATCTCCTTGGCTTCTGCCGCGATCAGCTGGGCTGGAGTTTTGTTGGCTTGGGTTGTTTCCAAGTGGAGATAATTTCTCATTCTTTTAACAATCAGGACACAGAGAAAGAGACAGAAGAGGGAGGAATTTCCAGGAGATGAAAGGGCAGGATTAAGGACACGGCTTTCGCTTTGTTGTCCCTTTAGTGTGCCTAAGATATTCCTTTCCGGAAAAGACTTTAATTAACTATGTTTTCCTGACAGGAAAGAAACCTGGACCTGGAGATAGGACTGAAAATCCTGGCTGCAACCTCAGCAGATTCATAAACAGGAGCTCTTGGCACAGTACATTGCAGTTTGCTTTACAAAGGCACTGACCATCATCCCAGCCTGGAAAATAAGGCACAGAGGGAAAAAAAACCAGGCATGAGCAAGGCTGCCGTGCTTGGCGCCGGCAGGAATAGGATCCAAGTGCACTGAACCACAGGGCTACAGTGGTCCAAGATGTGGGAAGGGACCTTTGCATAGAGGAATAAGCCAGTAGAAATATCTCCATTGCCTTCTGGACCAACTGCCCTTCTCACACAACAGCAGACATCAGGGGGAGAGGAGAGAAAGAGGCCCGGTGGCAAACTGGGACATTTAGAAAGCATTGCAGTGATGTGTCTGCATCCTCTACTGCCACAAACCCCTCTAGGAACAGAGTCAATCAAAACTAACATTTGGGGCTGATTTTCATCCAGATGAGCTCTCTCCACATGTTTTAAGGCATGAGTAAAACAGCCAGCTTCTGGTTTGTTTAATGCTTCCCATGGAATCAACATCCAGTCTGCAAGAGAGCATCATCTCAGGAAACATCCTGTTCTTGACATGCAGACCTGGACACAGTCCTGGGTCTGTTCTTCAGCAGCAGCACCCCAGTCACCTCCTTGTGCCTTGACCTGCTTAGTCTTTCTGCAGCTCATCTTTCTGCATAGGCCTGGACACAAAGGACCAAAGATCCATGTAGGTTTCCAGGGGAAGCCTCACCCTCACCTTATACAATAACGTTAACTCCTTGCAGGCAAACTGGTCCCTCTGAGAATGGCATTTGCCCTTTTTTGAGCCATGTCAAATGGGGAGCTCACACTGAACCCACATCCTGCCCCTCTCTCATCTTTCCAACTAATGAACTCCCAGCTGATAACAAATGCTGATTGCTGCTGCTGAAACATCTGCCTCTGCTCTCAGCATTTTCCACCCCAAGAGGCTTACCTGGTTTACTGATTACTGCCTCCATAAGTGAGCATTGTTTTACTTTTCCATTATCATTTTAAAAGGTTCCCACCTCTTCCAGAGCCCTCAGCCACTGCCTCCAACCCCGGCAGATGCCTCCATGCCCAGCAGCAGCAAAGGGCACATATGGCTGATGTGCCAAGGGGGAAGCAGAGAGAGAACAGTCATCTGCCTGCTCCAGCGAGCCAACTGCTGAAGTGGGCAGAGCTTTTCCTAGAGGCTGCAGGTCCATGTCAGGAGGGTTTCCCATCCCATGCTACCTCTGCTAACAGCCCCCTTCTCAACACAAGACTTGAGTCTCACTTGTGATTTAATTCCTTATTCATTTTACAGGTGCTTCTCTGAGTCTTCTGCAACCTAAGGGTTTCCTGGGAGATGCTGTATCAAATGCTTTACTGGACTTCAAGGTAGATTCAGCGTACCGCAGCTCAAAAATGAGCTACCACTGCTTTCCTCCCTCCTGCCCCTCCTCAGAATCAGGCAGCAGGATTGCAGCCTCTGGTTATAAAACACCAACTCTTTTCTTTTTATTATTAGCTCTGTCATAAATCCTTGCGCTTGGATTTGCAATTTCATGTGACAGCTCTTTCCAGGCACTGACGGGAGTTTATCTTCTCTCCCTGATGAACCTCTCAGGATTCTTAGTTTTGCTTCATCTCAAATCTCTAATTTCCAAGTTCCACATCATCATCATTCTTATTCAAAAGGATGGCAGAGTGCTCATTTTGGGTTGGGTTGGGCAGACATCTTGGTCATCAACCCCTCTGCATCAGTCCTGCTCTGCCTCCTCTTGAGTTCTGTGCACAGTCATCTGTGAGCTACTCATCTGAGCCAAAACTTCATCTCCCCCTTATTCATACTCAGGAGGAATCCAGGTTACAGCTGCCTGCTCCTGGTGCTGGAGCCTGTTCTTGTACAAGGGAAGCACAGTGATTAACACCATCCACCCTATGGCATGATTTGCCTCCCTGGGGCTCCTGGCTGTTGGTCCAAGAGCTGCCAGCAGCTTCTTATCTCTGATGACAGGATCTGCCTGTTTCATGGAGCATGCATCCTATTCGTGACCTCGGCACATCATGGAGCCCACCAGCCGCTTGGTTTCCCCATCACAGGGCAAGCCCTGCTTGTCCCCTTCTTGTTATTTTTGGCTGTGCTTTTGTCTCTGGGCTTCTCTAACCTTTAGCAATGAAAACAGAACCACAGAAAGCTGCCGCCCTGCCTTTAGCTGGCTGTGAGCAGTCAGAATGGGCAGAGGCTGAAGGTTAAAACCTCAGATTAGCAGCATGGGACTGGAATGAGCCAGCAGGGACCAGGCAGATCATACCTGCGATTTCAAGGGCAGGAATCCTATGGAGAGAGAGGAGGTGGGCATCTGGTTTCAGATAAATGCCCACTTTGTGCTAATTAGTTAGAAATCCAGCGCAGATAAGAGGGTTTAGGTGATTGTGTAGCTAAGTATTCCTGCAAAGCCATGTGTGACTATGGAGCTGCTGAGAAAGGGAATTCACCCTGTGTTCATTAGAGACACACATGTATAAGAGAAAGCCGAGTCTGGGACATGGGAAAGCAGGGGTTTGCTCATGGCTCTGTCTCAGGCCACAGCTCATTAATACCAGCACAGGACAATATCAGATCACACAGTAGCAGTGATGTGAATTGAATCAGGCATTGAGACACGACAGCAACTTCTTTCCAATCAGCCGCACACATCTAGATCGATAGCAGCAGTGCCCAAGTCACCAAGTTGCCTTGAGGAAGCTCCTCCTCCAGACCTTTGGGTTTCCTGTGTTTAGGGGTTTTTTAATCAAATGATTACATTCAGCCCATATCCATCTCTGGGGATACAAGCAGTTGTGTCGGGATAATCATTGCAGCAAGATGGATAAGATGCTGCCTAAGCCAGCGCTGCTGTAGTGAGAATTACTGTCAATTTTTTACCTCAAGCTCAGCATCTGGCTTTAGGGAAATAATTTGACTTTCCACATTTTCCTTCCCTCTAAACGAGAAGCGATAGCAAAGACTCACTTTCCAGAATCAAATGAGGTAAAAAGCATTAGTAGCTGGAAACTACTTTACCAATCTTGCCTGAAAAGGTGTGAGACGATACAGACAACAATATTCAAGTCCTTGGCCAGAATGTAAGGTTGATGCACCATATCTAACCCATCCTAAATGAAATCATCCCTACCCCTAAGGCCATTGCAAGGGCAAAACTTCACCCATTAGCTACTTGATCGATATAAACAGAAACAAAGAGTGAGCAATAAAAGTGTGAGGCCCATTCTGTAAGTCTGGTGTTGCGAATAAGGAAACCAGCGAGTTAGAGGGAAGGATTTGCAACTTGACTCTTTGTGAAGGCTCCTCTCTCCAGAGTGCAAATCAGAATAGTAGCTAGGTGCTAAATAAATATTTAGTAAGTGGAAAAAGCTCCATTTAATGAGGAATTATTTGGTGAAACGAGCTGGGGAAACGGTTTCAGTAGCGCTGCAACAGAAGCCGGCGCCGCCTCCTGCCCCACGGGATGCTGTGGTTCTACTCATGTTGCTTAAGACAGGATCTCCAGCTGGGACAGACGCAGGAAATATAACTCATTACTGAAATGCAAGAGCCTTTCGGGGTTAAACCACTGTTAGACCAGCCAGATTCATTCCTGAGCCACAGAATTTGCCTAGCAGCAGCTTTGGAAGATGACTATCTTTGTTCATAACAGCGATGTTGCAGACAGGATGGTCTAAGTGTAGTGGTGATGCCAAGTCTGCAGAAAGAAGTCATTTTTTCTCCTCTTTTATATTGAAGGGCTGAACTCCATTTCCACACCTTTATCTACATCATAAGGCTGTTGAGATGGTAGTTCCATGCTTAAATGTTAATTACTGTATCTCTCTTTCAAGATATATTTTCAAGGGTTTAGTGCCTAAACCTTCCTTGCAATTACATGGAGTGGTTAGTACAACCCCTCGGCTATATCCCGAGGTCCCTTGAGAGCTCATCCCTGCCTCAGTTTCCAGTAGAGGAGCACTCACAGAACTAGTCCTTCAGAGAGCTGCTGTCTTCAAGTGTTCAGCCAGATAATGAGCCGATTGCTGTGCCTGCTCCTCCTGGCAATGACGAGTTCTAGGCATGAACAGGCCGTGCGCCACCAACTGCTGCAGTTAATATTCCTCTCCCTTCTATCCCGTCACCTTGATGGGGCTGGTTTTACAGACACCAGCCCCTTTTGGGACAAGAACTTCTATGGATTGACATAGCAAAAAGGGAGAACCAAACCTTGCCAAAGCCCAAATATAAAAGCCTAATAATAAAGCAGTCACTCAGCCTTGCTGATGAAGTGAATCTTGAAGCGCTGAGCACAGATTTGTCACTGCAGCTGTGACACATGTGCATCAGGGATGGAGTGGCTGTGGTTCATTATGCCCCTACAGCTGAGAAGAGAAATTACAGCTTCCTCAAATGCAAGGCTGTCTCTAAGTGAACAGCAATATTTGAGATCACAAATTAAAAATCATGCTGTGCTTTGGAAACTGCTGAATTTAAATGTCAGGCTCTTTCTTTGAAAACTGTAAGATAGCTCATTCCTCTCCAGGGAAATTGAGTAGGAGCTTGTCTACACAGGCAAAGTGGAAGAGCAACTGCACACCAGTTTCGCATGCAAACTCATACTCTACTTCAAGACTGGGTTAAGCAAAATTACACAAAGGCGTTCACTAGAGAGGACAACAGCCCTCCTGGCTTAGCTCCCATCATCCCAGTACCCAAACCATAGCTTGCTTTGCAGTAGTAACCCCATAGATGGACATTAACAATTGCCCAAAGATGTGAGAGGAAAAAAGGTCCTTTAAGAAAATATGAAGTGTCTGAGAAACAGCACTTTTTGTGCAAGCTACACAGGTTCAAAACTGGCTTGCGTACCATGGATAAACCTCTTGGGCTAATCACTGCCTGAGGCAACTCCAAAGACCCAGCAAAAACCTCACAGCACAGCAGACAAATTGGCCCCAGCCTGTCTCTAGTTCCCAAGAGCTATAATGCCTGGGTAAAGCATGCTCCACATTTGTCTGCTGCTGGTCCACTAGAGGACAACCTAATAATGATGAACTCCTTTGGCTTACATAGTAAAAGGCCCATACTGAAAATGCTGCTGCCAAATGTGCTTTACAGCCCCATGCTGGCATTGCTGCTGCTATGTGTGCTGGGCCTCATTTTAAACAGATTGCTTCTAGTCCCGAATGATAGAGACTTGTGAAGCTCCAAAAACTGGCTCCTACAGCTGATGCCACCCTTTGCAACTACAGAGAAGGAGACAGAAGCAAGAGGGATTTCCAGATAGACAAACGTGGTTTTTATAATGCAAACCGAATCCCCTAACACTGCACTTTACCACAGAGAAAAAGCTGCCTGTTGCTGCTGGGTTTCTTGTAGACTCCTCACATACCATGCTTTTTCAGTGCAGGAAATACTCAGAGGTACAGAATGGCCATTTTGCCCTGGTAACATGTAATTTATCAAACCATAATGGAGGAACTCAACTTAGATACAAACAGTGGGCAGGAAGCGCAACAAAATCATCACCTCAAAGCCACAGAAAACAGGAGGCTACTGCTCTGGAAAAGCAAACAAAGAGCAAAGGCCTTCTTGCCTCATATTATTAAGGGAAAAATAGAACACAAAGTCTGAGCTAGCAGTAAAGCTCATTTCTGGAGCTAGGAAGCAAATGAGCTGTGGCAAGAAGCAGAACAGCAGAAAACAGCAGAGAATTAATAACAAGTCAAGTGTCTCAGGTTGGAATTAGAGTTAGAGGGGTCAGAGGGTCAAAGTAACTGAGTTTTCACTGGGTAATTTGGTGCCTTGACATCCCTCGGCTCCGCTATTAGAGACGTGCCAATGACTCAGGGATGAAAAGTGCATATGTCTCTGCAAGACAGCAGAACACACACTGAAGAAGGCAGATCAGAGCTGAAGTCTGATACACCTCTCCTACTGTCTACAGTGAAGCCAGGCTGGTTGTAATAGGGAGGGCACAGATCCTACCCATCCCTTCGGAAGCCACTTGGGGAAGCGATGGCACTGCCCAGCCCCTGGACCGGGAGTCAGCCCCCTCCTGCAGGAGGAGGGCAGCTCCTCCCGGCCCCGCTCAGCTCTGGCATTCCCTCCCACCCGACGCCGGCGGAGGGATGCTCTCGGAATACGCGGAGTCAGCTGCTCTTTGATGTCAGTACCTGCTCCGGGCTCGGCGGGGCGGGAGCGGGCGAGCGGAGCGCAGCGCAGCCGAGTCGCAGCCTCTGCTCGCCGGCTGCAGGAGGGCTCCTGCCTCCCGCCCTCTGCCCGCCTCGTCGGGGTAAGGGGAGACTCCCCCACCCCATCGCCGCTGCGGATCCACCCGGGGAACTTGTCCAACTTTCTCCATCCCTGCCACCGGGACTCATTGCCATGGCCCCCGCCAACTCCTCCCGCAACTTCTCGGCGCCGGAGGCTCGGAACGGCTCAGGTGAGCAGGGGCTGCGCGGGGTGGTGGCGAGGGGAGCTTGGTGGGGGCAAGTCCGCCTGCCCATGGCTCTTGTGCTGCTCGGCGGTGCTGAGCCCGGTGCTGTTCGTACCCCATGAAGTGGGAGATGCTGAGCGCAGGGACCACCCCTACCGCAGCACCCCAACCCCGCACCGCCGTCCTGGGAGAGCCGCCTTCAGCACCCGCGGGCGGACAGCTCCCGGGACACCCCCATTACAGCCCGACCGCCAGCGTTGGCCCCTATGGCTTGAAGCGACTCTACCCTTTGGCTGCGAGGCTGTAACACCACCGGCAGCCTGCCGATCGTAGCTGCAAAGAGATGGACCGGCCCTGCTAGACAGGGAGGGGAACGAGGCACAGGCAACATCGTTAAAGAGAGAGGCCGAGATCCTCGTCAGTCTGTGCTTGCCATATTACCACTGTTCACAAATCAATAGTTCAGGGTGAGGCAGTTCTTGATGGTGCAGGTTGGTGACACTCTTCAACAGAAGGTGTTTTGTACGTGGTCTTTGACTCCCTCTGCACCAGCGTGTCTTTTATAAACTGAGGGTGTGCTTTAAGGCGCTTCCTTCTGAAATGCAGTACAGATGTGGTTTCTTATGTGTTTGGGCACTGCTGAGGGCAAAAATCACCTTAGAGGAAAAAGAACAGGTCAAGTCCTCATTCAGCTCACATAGTGCAGTCTCCTTTGGGACTTTAAAGAGTAAGGGCAGCCACAGATCTACAAACAGGGACAAGTCAATGCCTGAAGTAGCTGTTTCAGTAAACAAAATACAGACACTGGGGTGTACACAGAAGCAGCACAGAAAATTGAGATTCAATTATCTCCAGATGAAAGAGACTTTAGAAATGACTTTTGAGTATTTGATAGACATGCGCTTCTGGCTCCAGCCTGTAATACACACATGAACCATTGCTTCACACTAGCTTCCAGCTAATAACACTTGAGAGTCTTCCTTGGACAAACTCCAGCAGCAGGGAAGATGCTACAAACCTGTACGGGCTACCTTTCACACAAAGCCTTTGGGCTTGCACACATTCTGCTCTCAGGCCAGCTGAGCTCATTGCAAGTGTTACAGGATCACCATGAGCACTGTATTGATTATACTGCAGGAAAAGGACACTTCTGTCTCAATTTCCAGGTACCCGAGCAGCCTTTACATTTCAGTCACACAATCCATTCCCACTACATTCATTACAAAGTTTGGGGCTGGAAGACAGGAGAGCAGAACTCAATTGCTATGTGTAGAACAGCAGGACATCCTCCAATTTCTAGTCTGCCACCTTCAAGCATTAAGGAGGTGCGAGATCTGTTTGGATGCACAGGGGATCCACTGGCTGGATACTGAAGACTGCATGTCAGGTCTCAACAGGGTGCTGATGACAGTATGTTATTTACCAAAAGCCATGTAACATGGGGCATTTCCTTGCATTAATGAGCAGCCAGGAGGAACAGGGACCAATTAAACCCCTCAAATGGCCTGGACCAGGCTTTTTTGTCTTATCAACCAAACCCGGCTTTCATCTATAGGTCCCTGCCAGTTCTGCGCCTCACTGGCTGCTTTCTCTCTTTTGTATAGACGCTTTCTGATACAATGGTACAGCAGCTGCTCTACTGCACTCTAACCTTGGCCTTGCTTATGCCTAAGCTGGCTGCTTCCTAGTGCCAGAGGGACTGAGACAGTGACAGCTCATGTCCTGCTTCTAAGAGCACTGAAATATGACACAGAGGTGATATGGCGCACAGTTTTCCAGCCACAGGCCAGCTGTGCAGCCCCAGTTATCTTCCCAATTCAGACAGGATTCTCTGTCACACCAGGGTAAACCTGGACCAGTTTGTACTCAAGAATTCTAGAGGTCAGAGTTAGCAAACAGTCACTGCAAAGAGACACTGCTCTGGCAGAGACACCCCCTCATAATTGCCTGTTATTTCACTTCACCTCCTTTTCCAGATTTCCCTAGGCTCTGTTGGAGGACACTTCCCCACTTCTACAGCTGCAGGCTGCTAAGGAGATGGAATAGTAAAGTGACTGAGAGCATTTCCACTTACCACCACATTCAATCATCTGCAGTTCAATGGAAGACACATGCAGCCCAGGCTTAGAGACCGTCTTGTGTGTCTACAACAGCCACACAAATAACTCACACAAAGCCTTCCCCTAGGAAAAAACCCACCATGTCCCATAGAAGAGGAGTAATGAGATTTGTCTCAGCTGAGAAGGGCGATTTCAGACTCCATCACACCCCACACATGGCAGTTTTGCACACCACAACCAGTGCCTCAAACACCACCTTCTGTGCCCAAAAGCAGAAATCCCTGTTCGTTGGCACTGAGGGCTTGTGGCTTCAAAACATGGTTTTAAACCCAGGTTAGGGGCAAGGGAAATGTGAATTTGATTATGTTTGAGCCTCCTACCCCAAGGGCAACAATCAGACATCAGTGATGGTAGGATAAGTGTTAGCAGGCAAGAATTTTCCACCTGCATCCAGAACTCAGAGACAGCATCTTTAACCCATGTTTTAATCCTTGTAGAATTAGGACATTCCCTGTTGAGGAGCCACTCAAACATACTCTCAAATCCCTGTCTGGCCACACACCTGGATTTCTTTCTAGAAAGGAAACTAGAAAGGTGAAGAAGGGCAGGGAAGGAAGATGGAAAGGAGAGTATGCTCCTGCCTAACCCCGACAACAGAGCTGGGACACAGCCAGGGTACCGTCCTGGATCTCCCAAGATAGATAAGCATTAGCTATCTGCCTGCATGGCCAACGAACTCTGTGTGTGGTGCTGTACAACAGATAAACCACCCAGCAGATGAGCTGAGGCTTTCTGACAACAGCTTGAGCATTGACTAGATCCAGATTTCAGCACCTTCTCGGTGGCTTCACTTCTCCTGTGTGTAAAGCACCAGCTGCCTTACCCGTTCACCTCAGAAATAGCAGGGCAACCAGCACACCCTGGAGGGAGAAGTTGCTGTCGGCTCTGTCAGACAGTGGTGAGTGCAGAAGCACATCAGTTTAATGTTAGTTCCCAAAACAGAGCCAGGGAGATACAGGACGGAAGTGCATCAGAAGAGCTGGGAAAAGATGCCTACACATGGACACGTTTGGGTGGTGAGCTGCATGTATTGAGTGGTGAAAAGTGTCAAATCCCAGCTAAGCCTCTGGTGGTCTTAAACATCATTCCTAGCTACACCTTTGAGGGGGATTCAGCTGCAGGACAGGGCAAACACAAGGATGTGTAAGGTGTTGCCTCTGGGTTGCACTCACTGCTTTGGTTTGTTTTGGCAGTAGCAGAGAAGCCAGCACCGTACACCAATGTGATCATGCCTAGTCTCTTCAGCATCATCTGCTTCCTGGGCATTGTGGGGAACCTCATTGTCATCTACACCATTGTCAAGAAGAAAAAACTGAAATGCAAACAGACCGTACCAGATATTTTCATCTTCAACCTCTCCATTGTAGACCTCCTCTTCCTCTTGGGTATGCCCTTCCTTATCCACCAGCTCCTAGGCAATGGTTCATGGTACTTTGGAGCTCCTCTATGCACCATCATCACCGCTTTGGACACAAACAGCCAGATCACCAGCACCAACATCCTTACAGTGATGACACTGGACCGCTACCTGGCAACTGTTTACCCTCTAAAATCTACCTATGTCCGCACCCCATGTGTCGCAGCTCTAGTTATCTGCTTGGTGTGGCTCCTTTCCTTCCTGACCATCATTCCTGTGTGGATGTATGCAGGTCTTATGCCTCTGGAGGATGGGACTGTCCGCTGTGCTCTCTTGCTTCCCAACCCAGAGACTGATATCTACTGGTTCACCCTCTACCAATTCATGCTGGCATTTGCTGTGCCGTTGATTGTGATCTGTGTGGTCTATTTTAAGATCCTCCAGCACATGGCCACCACTGTGGTCCCATTGCCTCAAAGGAGCCTCCGCGTCCGTACAAAAAAGGTCACCCGCATGGCAGTTGCCATCTGCTCAGCCTTTTTTATCTGTTGGGCTCCCTTCTACATCCTCCAGCTGGTTCACCTCGGCATCGACACACCATCCATGGCCTTCTTTTATGCCTACAACTTTGCCATTAGCTTGGGCTATGCCAACAGTTGTCTCAACCCCTTCCTCTACATTGCCCTCAGCGAGACCTTCAAGCGCCAGTTCTTAGTGGCCATCCGCCCTGCCAAAGAGCCATGTCGTAACAGCAGCTCCATCAACAACAACAGCTTGACAGAGGCCAGTGTGTGTCTGAAGCTGGCACCGGAATCCACTCAGCAGACCCAGTTTCTGGAGGACTTCTCCCCACGTTCAGTAGCTCTGCCTGTGACTGTGGCTGTTCACTAGAGCACTCTGAAGCGACCACCTTCAGATCAGTGAGCTGATGGAGAAGCAGCAGCTTCAGGCAATTCTTGGTGAAGCATATAAACTACAGGCTTCCACCTCTGAGAGTCCAGGTGCCTCTCTTCATCATTGCAGGGCTCTGCTCCTACACTGCCCTTGGCCTATGAGACGCTGCATACTGCTGCATCTTTCCCCTTGTGCATGGGAGGGCTCTGTCATACAGGCACTGGGCCCCCAAAGAGGATGAACAGAAAAGAGAGAAAGAATAGAAAGGATTTCAAGGGGGAACCTTCACCCTGGAAGAATAAAACCTTCATCAACACCCACTGCCTGATGATTCCTCACCTCTGGGCCTGATCGGGGTCCCTAAGCAGCATGTCAATAGAGAGCTTCTTCATTCAAAACTTAAACCTTTGAAACACAATGGCATATGTTTATTTTTGATAAGCAATCTGACCTGCAAACTTTGCTGACTGGCCTCGTGTCCTAGAAGCCAACAGCAGAGAGAGATCTTGGGATCACAAGTCTCACCTAGGTCTGTCACTTGGCCTTTTGTTCCACCTGTCTCTCGTGGACTCTACTGTTTGGAAACCAGGACATCTTCAAGAACTGGCTAATTTTGATGCTAATCCTATGTATTTCAGGAAAAACCAGGCAGTTTCAATTGCACTGCTTCAAAGGACTGCGAACAATAACCAGAACTACTGCTGCTAGCACCAGCTTTGTGGCTTTTCATGGCAATGAGCAGGTTTTCACACCGCTAGCTCCTCATACTGCTCTTGTGCCTCGAAGCCTGCATGGCCATCGAGGAACCCCATGCAGAGGGTTTGGAACGGGACTAAAAAGCACAGTGTACAGAGATCTGCGGGGCGAGGAGCTGTGAACAGGCAGCTCAGAGGAAGCACAGTTGCTTATGCAGCTTTCTCAATGCTTTACACAGTGGAAAGAGGGAAAATTAAACGTCTGTGTTTTGTATGTGCAGCTTTAACACTCGGAGGTTAGGAAATAGCTTTACTCATTACAAAAGACTAGAGAAAAGACAGCACAGATGAGCTTAACACAGGGGATTACACTGACAGCCTGTGCAGGGTTCCAAGGGGACCGTGCAGGCATTGTTCAACAGTGTCAAATGTGGAGGAACTGGTTACTGTGGATGAATTTAATATAAAGAATTAAAAACATCAAACAGCACAAGAGAATCTGTTACCACGCTTACTGTTTCATGCCCCAGCCACCCACTGCATATCCAGAATAGAAATTCACCCTTACACAGCAGAACTGCGTCACCTGCACAGGCCTTTCTAAGCCATGTGCGCACTGACATGTGCAATAATACCTACCTACACACTTGTAGGTATTAAGTACAGGCAATACTTCATTCTACACACAGGCATTCACTCACCTCTGATGACTGAAGCAGGCTGGTGTGCTTGATTTTGACGTCAGATGCAGCACATTGCTTTTCGAGTCATTGCATGAACCTTGTAACAGGGTCCCTCTGTACTTTCACCCCAGGCTCTGTCAACCTGCACCCACCTCAGCAGCACATCCACACTGTGACTACCTGGTGTCTTGTCAGTTTTCCACCCCTGTTTCCCTGGGCAGTAAAGCCAGACACATACGGAGCTTTTGAGCTTTATGACCACATCTTCGCTGCATTCTAACTGCCAGGAATTGTCAGTTGCAGGTTTTCATGGAGCTGCTTTGCTCTTTGGTCAATACCCACTCCAAAGGGCTCAGGAGCAAAGGTTGAGGAAGATGTGTGCTGTGCCAAGCCAGAGCTGCTCTCAGGACAAAGGGAGCTATTGTGTTAGCTGTCTCTCATAAGGAAGTTAAAGGGAGGACTGGCACACTTCTCTGTGAACTGAGGTGATAATGGTTGGGTGGTTTTTTCCCCTCCTTTAACACCAGCAAGAGGGAAATGAAAACAGAGTGAACTGTCAGGGCTCTGGGAGCAGCACACTGTAGATACTATCTTGGCTGCACAGTAAAGGTGATAATGGTTGAACTAGTCTGTTCCTGTCTGAAGTGAGTCAGTCCGACCCAGTGTGGCCAAGCCACATGCTAAAAAGCACAGGGACACCGTAAGCTAACAAAGAAGGGAGGGCAGCACCGGCTGGTGCAGCACTCAAAAGGGTCTTTGTGGGGCAGACCTTTTCTAGATCTCATCACACTGAAGTCAAGACTCAGAACACAGGCACCTTCCCAGGCTGAAGTCCTTTTAGATCTCATCTATGTGAAATGGAAAGCCATGCGAGAGAGACCTGGTCCCAACACCAGGGACAAAGCTTCCCATTTAGCTGGTGTCCCAGCAGGGGCACCTACCCCTTCCCACCACCCTGCAATGGTTTCTATCTCCTCGTGTCCCCAAGGGGTTTCCTAGTCCAGATGCCCACATACTGGCTGTGGGATCCCTCCCTTTCTATGTGCATTCACAAAAACTGTGGCAAACACACTTTGGGAACACAAGGATGTGGATACCTGTGGATGTGCTGGGAGGGTGGGAAGAGAGGTACAGACAGTATATAGCTCTCCCTAAATCACCCCAAAGCACAGGGTAAGACGAACAAAAGCCTCTCCAATGAAGACAAACCTTTTGATCCAACACCTTCAGAGGTGTCCCCCTACCTATGGGTCAAGGTAAGGGCTTCTAATAGCTCAAAAGTCTCTGTGTACCTTGGAGTGACCTAATCCAAATATCCTACCCCTTTTCCCTATTTTTCAGAGCCAGCTTTAAGTCGGAATCTGTTGATGTTCTGGGTTACATTCAGCTTTATCACCTTGTCTTTTCTGTTCTTTGTATCCATTATGTGATCCCCCCACCTCAGTGCCTCACTTACTGATGGCAGAGCCTGAATAAAAGGCATTTCTAAGTAGAAAAGGACACGGCTACTCACACAGAGATAGGCAGCCTGAAGTGCTGTGAGGTCTGGCTGAAGGGCATGATGAGAGGGGCACAGAGACAACACAGTGTGTTTCCCTGCAGTCCTGCCTCCCATACACAGCCCAGTGTCTCTTGCTTGACAGAAATAAGGGGAATCGAGCTAAATAAGCAGGGGGAAAAACACCCCAGACCCAATGGGGGATAGAAAGAAACTATTCAATGTTTGCATCAATAGCCTGACGCTCTGGATGAGACAAATCCCCTTGGCTCTTTTTGCCAGCACTTTTCCCATGTGCTCGGGAGCTGCCTTGTCAGACAGCAGGAAGACAGATGGGATCACTCTCCACCCCCTCCTCTTCCCCTCCTTGTCCTCAGAGGTGTGACTGAAGCCACATGTCACAGCTCTGCTCTTGATGAACTCCCACACAGGGCAGATGCTCCAGTTACTTTTACTCCTACTTTCCCAGATAGCAACAGAGCCCTCCTTGGCTGGGCACGGCAGGATTCAGTCCCTGGCTCACGCTTCTGTTACCCCTTTTCCACTACCCACATCCCTGTGTCCACACCAGGCAGTATCTTATGCTCCTGCCTTGCCCACAGTCACAGCTCTGCCAAGCCAGCCCTAATGACAAGCTGGAGCTGAGGTCCCTAAAGCCCTGCTAAGCTCCTGGTGGTACCCTTTCCCAGGCAGCCTTCTCCATCTGGAGCGTCTGTGCAGCTAAACCTGCCCCAGAGCACACTGTACCTGTGATGGAGAGCAAGAACAAGGCTGGGGGCTGCCGGGTGGGGAGGAGGGGAAGGTGAGGTGAGCCACTTGCCCCTGGGACACAGTCAGAACCTGACTAATTGTGTTTCATCAGTCCTCCTGAGCTGCTAATTGGGTGCATTTCATTCAACAGGCTCACACGGGTGGGAGAGGAGCCACGTGGCAGGTACAGATCCATTCCAGCCTAGCCATTTCCCATTAGTCAAGTGCAGGGACCACACAGCAATGCCTTTTCTCACTCACCTCCCATTAGCAAAGCAACACACCTAAACCCCCACATCCCCCCACCCTCCCCAGCCTTTCCACTCACTCCATCCCTGATGCAGGGCTGGAAGGGGAACAGCACACTTCATCAGCAGTAGGGAAGTGAAGGGCTTCTCCAGCAGACCAGGCTCTTCAGTGCCTCCAGGCAACAGAAGATGTGCTTTTGAAGCTGTATTTACAGGGCACCAACTGAAAGGGGAGCTCACTGCACCACTGGAGAGAAAACCTTTAAGAGAGATGTAGACCCTGATTGCAGGAGGGTATGAGAGATGATACCTGCTTTTAAAGCCTTTGTTCACTACCCATATCCCATTTGGGAAACAGCTGCTATGATCGTACAAGACCCAACAGCTGTTCTCTCACAGCATCTTCCTACCAGTATGGCTATGCTGGCTATTGAAATCACCAGTCCTGATCCCCCAGTCTGGCTCGAGGGAGAGCAGCAGCACTGGCTTCTCCTAAAGGGTAGAGCTGGGCTTCAACAAGTGCAAAATTACACTTGAGAAGTGGCTTTAGTATGAGATATGATGGTGCACATAGTGTAGCGCTTTCAAAAGCGCTTCTGGATGTGCCACAGACGAGCATGTTAGAAAAGCTTCCAGGGTTGACAGCTCAATACTTTTCACCATCTCTAAATGCTGCGTGCAAAAGGTCAAGCTTTGTATGAAAGACTTCTCCAAAGCAAAGTTAGGCTACAACAGCATTGCCTTCCCCAAGCACAGCAGCTGAACATCACAAGCACCACTGAAGGCTCAAGGCACCATCCTGCAGGTCCATACAGGGTTAATCCCCCGGGAATGAGGACCAAGTTCTGCCCATCGCACCAGAACTTGAGTTTACACCACAGCAGGGTGGGTTTCTAGCACAACAAGGAGCAGACCTTACCCCAGGTACTGATTGCATCGTCATCCAGCACCCCATGAGAAAAGGAGATCTTCAGGGTCTGGCTCCACAGAGGAGCAGGGACTTTTCTGAGCTTCAGTTAAACAGTGGCACACGTAGGTTTTGGTTGAGTCCTTAAACCTTATTTCTTCCACTTAAAACTAAGAGATGAGTCAGCCCTTCCTTCCAACCTGTGCTCCTCTGTTCCCTGCAGGTTTCCACTCGCAGGGGAGCAGGCTGAGAGTAATGACATCATTTTAATTATTCAGGTGTTCAGTTATTAAATTGCCTTTGCTAAGTCTGAAGAAGCTCTTACCATTCCCTTCCTACACACGCTGCTGGAAGCACAACAGCTCAGTGACTTGGGGCTGCCTTGCCCTGCTCCACCAGACACTTCAGAGGAGAAAGCAGAGCTCTTCATAGCAGCCACAGCAAGAAGACTCCTGCCTCATCCAGGAGCAGTGCTTCTCACACCCACATCCCGCTGCAGGCTTGGGGATGCAGTCCTCTGCCTATTCTCCCATGGACCTTGACCACGGAAAGCCAACACTAACATTCTGACACAGAGCACTCAACAGGGATAAGCATGGTGATGGAATGGTGAGTGAAGTTATCACTGATAAAAACTTCTTAAAGCTCTTATTGACTTACTCCATTAGGAGGCTGGTTCTTGGAGGTGCACCTTCTCCAGCAGCCAGCTCCCTCCCACTGAGGAATGGAAACAGGTTTGGAAAGGAGCAGACTATTCACACCAGGGTTCCCTCTGTCCCTCTTCCCATCTGATTGTAAATGAAGACCTCGTATTTCAGCTTGCACAAAGCGTTTTGAGGATTCAATCCCCTCCGTCCACTCTTTCTTAATAGTAAAGTCCTTACAACCTTTTAGACCATAATCCCCAACTTAGACCTCCAGCTGCAATGTACAGTCATTGTTATCAACACAGAAACTGCTTTAGAAGAGGAAAAGGAGTGAAATGTCACTTCTCAGAGTGAGAGCATGTCTCCTGTCCTTTGCTTTTCTTCCAGTTGAGATACTTCTCTCCCCAGCCAACCCCTGCCACTGAAGAAAGCACACAAACATTTGCTCCCAGGCTGAGCCACGTCGTGCCAAGCCGCGGCCCCCAGCCAGTACTGACACAATCTCTATGTTTAGGAGCACAAACACTGGCAGCTCAATGAGAGGGGACTCATTTGCTGGCATTAATATTCAGTCTTTCTGCAGCATGGGAAGCATCAATTGTTCCGTGTGAAATAAATCATGTGTCTTTCCTGGGGGGATTTTAATGAGGCCTCCTCCCTCTTCTCCCAACACTCTCAGACTGGGGGGAAAGGGGGGGAAAAAAGCAAAACAACATTCCAGCATCTCCCCATCAACCCTGCATAGTAATGGCCCAATCAGGGTAATTAGGATGTCTCTTGTGTGCTCAGGGAGGCTTTACCCAGCAAATTCAGCCTGCTGTTCATTATGTTGCTGCAGCATAGCTAATTCCTCCTGGGGTCAGAGGGAAAGGGAGCAGACCAGCTTTGTAGGCAGCTGGGAAAAGGGCTATGTTGAGCATAGGTTTTGGCTTTACCTCTGGTCCTACTGGATCTCCTGGTATGCTGAAGGCTACAGGATGGAAGAGGTTGCTGGTCTGGGTAGTTAGCTCTTAAAAGAACCAGCATAAGGACTTACATGCCCTGGAGACCCCTTTATTTATCTTCAAACTCCTTTGGGGCACTCAGCAGCTCCTCTTCCTTTGCCAACCAGAGCACACACGAGAGCAAAGAAACATGCATGCAGGAAACTGAGCCCCCTTCTGCAGAGCCACAGGGCAGCCCTGTGGGGCAGGAAAGCTCATACACTGTCCTGGCAAGGGACACAAACGGGAGCCTTTCCCAAGGCAGCTGGGAGCTGGATAGGCACTTCATCTCCCTTGCCTTTCTACACTAGATCCCACAGAGTCACCATCCCCTAGGTGCGCATCCATATTCAGGCTGGCAGACCCTACTGAGCCCCTCTGCCATCAGGTTTAAGGAGCCCCAACAGTGATCCCATCACCCAGAGATGCTCTGGGAGAATCTATACCCCACCTCTCAGTCACTGGCTAACACATGAGCTGCTCACAGCTTACACCACTGGCCTAACTTATCATCTTTCCTGTCTATGTGGCATCATGTCCAAGCTCAGACTTGCTAGGAATGGATTAGAGCTCCACAGCTGATATCCTGCTATTTTCTCATCTCCAGATTTGGCTAAAGCATGTAGCAGAAGTGTTGGTGTGTGGATGTGAGATGAGGGAGGATACTGCTGTGGTCTCAGTTAAGGCTGCACTGAGCTGGCCACGTAGCTGCACACTGAGACTTGGCTCAGTCTACACCAGTGACTGCTTAATTCTATATAAGCCTGTCCAGACAGGCCTGGCAGGTAGGCTCAGTCCCTCATTTTGTGGCTGTCTGCTCTTTCCTTCTTGATGCCTTTGTTTCCTCAAGCCTGGAGAAGTTTCTTTAGCAGCAATAATCGCCAACTCACATTTGTGAAACTGCACACCAGTCACTGGCTTTGCTCGGAGAGGAAGGCTTGCAAGAGTGAATGGGGGGAGATTATAAAGCAAGATCTTTAAGCAGAAGCTGTAATGTGCACTGCTGGTGTACAAGACACAAGGCATCTGTGGACCAGACACTAAGCGTTCTTCTGTGCTTCCATATCATATCTCTCTTCTGCATACCCATAGCCTAACTCACTCCTAGGACAGCAGTTAGCCAGGGAACCTGCCTTGAACAGGCAGGGGACAAAACTGACACTCCAAGGGGGTGAAAATACCACCCAAGCTCAGCACCCATGTTCAGACAGGTACGTAATCCCTCCCAAAATGGGATGGCACCCCACCCATTGCACCCATCAGGCAATCACAGGCACCGAATAGCCCACGATCACGCAAGGGAACAGGCCAGTTGCACAGACAGCCTCAGACCCCCTTCACTGCTTGGCCACAGGAGGAAATCCAGAGTCTGCTCTGGCCGAAATCCAGAGTCTGCCTGCACCAAAATTAATGACATGGGATTAGGGGAAAGCCAAGTAAAACAAAGTCTGAGTCATGCCAAAAGCTTCTTCTGTGGCTGCCCAAGAGTGGGGTTTGACATTTCAGGGCTCTGATTTCCCTGCCAAAATGAGCTGCCAAGAAGGAAAGCTGACATGTTGCTGTCCTCTAGTTCTTTGAGTCTAATAATGTGAAATGTTTTACAAGTATTAATGACCCAGAGCTCAGATGATGGCTGGAGATAGCAGAATAATGATGATCATTTTATCCTTGGAAAGTGTAAGCTGTCACCTCGGATAAAACCTACAGTACTGCTGAGAAAAGCAACTGCTTATCTTGATTCTGCCCTTTAGTAAAGGAAAGCAAAGCAGAAAAGAGTAGTGGGTTATTCAAGAAGAGACAAAGTTACCAGAAACACTTGTCCGCAGCATCCTAAGTGACAGATAAAAGCTATAGACCCTCCCAGCATCAGGGACCAGGCAGATCAGCTGAGCAGTGATGTACTGGAGACAGGACATAACCCCCGCTTCTTTCATCTCCCCACATCCCCTCCTTGTACCAATTCTCTCAAAATGTGCTTATTCAAATAGCTGCAAAGACCTCAGATTCACTCACGGGTCAAGCCCATGGGATGTGAATATTGTTTCAGATGAGTACGAGGTTGCCTAAGTGACACGCAGCCAACTTAGAGAACTACTAGCAGCAAACAGGCTTCGGCAACCAGTAACAAGCTGTGTGATACATTAGTTCTGTCAGGAGTGCTTTTCAGGAGTGTTTAATCTTCACTTTAAAGAGGAGCCATCAATACTAATGAACTGCAATTGTGACAACTCAGTGCAGAGGCCCAGATTTTAAGTTCTGTATGTGACTCTTCATGTTGTAAAGGGACACAAATGATGCTGCAGAAGCACTGCGTCTTTGTAGTGATTCTTCAATCCTTTTACTACTGTGTTAGATGTCACAAGTGTGTGGAAGGCGTCAAAGACCACACAGGCAGTTCACAAAGTTATATCTAAGCTCCAGTTCCTATTTTGGAACATATTTTCCATTAAAACCTCTGCAGAAACTGATTTATTTGCACACGACTCAAGAACAGCCATCTCAGGACAGAAAGCAGCAGCGCATAGCCCAGTTATTGCAAGCTCTGGAGAACTGTTTATGTCAATAGGAACCCTTCATTGAAGCTCCTATGCAGAGGATCAGTCATATCAGGATACCTCACCACCGAGTCACAAGCAGAAGATCCACATTGTGTTTCTCCCCTTGCAAGAAGCTGTTGGGTGATGTCCATCAACTCACTTGCAAAGGAAGCTTTGAAGATGCCTCATCATGGAAGAGGCAAGATCCTACATCCCAGCTGGAGAAAAGCTGCTATCTCACCTTCCCATCAACTAGAATGGGATAACCCCTGAGGATGTCAAGTTTTAAGCAAATTCCACTGTTTCTTTACTCTCCTGCTCCCTGTCCTTGATGATGAGTTAGGTAAGGGCAGTACCATCCCAACTGGGTTTGACTTGTAAAGCACTGCACAGAGGGAGGGATCTGGGGATGGCACTGGTGGTGCCAAGGGGACAAGAGCTGGCTTATACACAACAGGAGGGCACCAGGAAACAAAACTCAGCTTATTGGTAATCTTTTAATCAAAAAAGCCTGACTTCTGAAAGGGTAAAGCTGATACATCACACAGTAAAGAAGGCTTTGAGGACTATGGAGTATAAAGTGCAATAGGAAGACTAGAGGAATTTCAAAATACATACTCCTTTTTAACCAAAAGAATGATGAGGAAACAGGGGGGAAAAAAAGCTAAAAGGCTTTTTGGACCAATGATTAAAACAGGTTTGGTCCTCCTGAACTCCAAATAGGAACTTTTAGATTGCTTTTATTAGCTCCCAAAAGTAAAATTGCTGTCTGAAAGCAGAAGCCACTCAGTGACCTGTAAGACATCTGCGTGCGCTTGGACAGTGTCACACATAAGGACACAGATGGCAGTGGTGGCTCTGTGAGTGGCTTACATTACCCCATCCTGCTGCTCCACAGCACATCTGACATTTGGGTGTCCATGGCTGTAGTTCAGGATGCATTAGTGGGAACAGCAAACACCTCAAGGGGAAAAGATATTAGCCTTGAGTTATAGCTGGTTGGGAGCAGAGGGAGTGGGAATGAGGATTGATTAGAAGATGTTATACTGCTTTTGAAGCTTGCAAAAGTGCCTTAGGTAGTGCTTCTGCAGCACCCTCTGGCCCGTGTTATCAGCATTAACAACTCCATGCCCATAATTTGCAGAGGAGCTGGAATTAACTTATCCCTATTTCTACAGTTGGAGAAACTGGTGCTTATGCTGGGTCTGACATATTCCAGTAAAACACATCAGGTCCCGACTGTTCCCCTGTGATTTGCTCACCCTGGAGTATTTACATCCTCGCTGCAGCAGCCTGCCTAGCAGTGTTTGTCCACACAGGAAAACCAGAGTACACACACAGTCTCTGCCTTAAAATGAGATGAGCTGATGGCACTTCAGAGGCTTTGCCCTGGATGATAACACAAGGTAAAAACATCAATAGTTCTGCACACATTTCCTTCCCTCCTGACTTGACTTTTCCCCCACTGGGCTTCAACTTAGAGGTTTCCTTTCAGGTTCCCAGAGAAGGTTTTCAGCAGCCACCAAGGTCAGGACACCAGGATGACAAGCGCATCAACTGGATTTCATCAAGTAACTAGAAGCAAAACATCTTTAGTCCAAAAGATCCATGATCAAGGGTGATAATGCAGGCACTGGGAAAGCACAGAGATGCAAGGAAGCTCTAAGGACTCGGCCAAGAGAGCAGCCAGCAGCGTTTGTGCCACTTTGGGAGAAGAAGTAGTCCAGAGAAACCAGCAGCACTCCTTAGGGCTTGTTTTAAGCTCCAGAAGGAGCACTGGCCACTGGAGATCAGAGCCAGACTATTTCAGCACTGAGGGAAAAGTAGTCAAAGGGAAACAATCATCTTGCTTTACGAAGGGAAGAAAGAATTTGTGGGTTTAGCTCTTTTTCTATAGAACACCTCAGAAGTCACTTCCTGCGACGTTCTCCTTGGGATGAAAACAAAACAAGACATGAACATGCATTCCAAGTCTTTCAAGCAGATTCTGAAGATGGAATTATTGCGCTAATTAAACCCAGAAGTTTTACCAAGACCTGTTGCAGTCTTATTTGCCTTAAGTAGCTCTGTCAGGACAGTTGATTTTGGCTGCTTACGCTACTGCTGTTTAGCTGGCACAGGGGTTAAGATACCCCTTCCTTGCTCTGCTCCCCTCCTTGGGCATGCCCTGGCCACACTGTTGCTGAAATGCCCCACACAGCAAGCTAAATAAAACCACCAAAGAGCAAAGCAGCGTTCAGGGTCAGCCAGAGGATGCTGGCAACAAACCCATCTAACATAACAATGAAAGGTCCTTCCTGAGCTTCTGGCCTGCATGTTTCCATCTTGAATTTCCTCCCTGTTTGACAGAACTATTGTAACTGTTCAGAATGAACCTGGTGTTCAGAGCATCTCTGCTGTGATATCCCTGAAGGTGGGTGATTGAATGAGCAAGGACTTCATGTTCAAACCTTGCTCTCATACACATCTACCTGAAAGCAACTGCTTTGTTGTGCTGAGCCTGAGCCCATCCCAGCAGCCTGCTGGGCACATCTTCATCTGGGAAAGAGGCAGCAGCATCCCCTGAGCATCCTCCACAGGGGTTGGCTCATGCCTGGCCACTGCTGCCACACAGCTTTGTTTCCATAACCATCTTCCAGGGTCAGGCAGGGATACTTCTTCAGCAAAAACACTTCTCTTCCTTCTGGGGGCTTGTTATTGATGTTACTATGGTTCCCAACTTCAGCTCAGGCCTTTAAAGTCAGGAGCATCACTGTGTGCAAATTGAGGGAATTTTCCAGTCACAGACCCATAGCACAAAGGGGAACTGCCTCTTTTCATACCAATTTCATATTTATCACATTTGTGCAGAGGGACAAGCTCTCATTGTGCGACACAGCCCTCGAATCAGCAGCACTTGAAGCACAGATACTCAATAGACCTTTTCCAATTTAAAACCTGAATGAGTTTCAGCTGATTGAATGACTTGCACAGCTTTTCCCCACTGCTGTACAATGAGTATTAAAAGTCAACCCCCACATTTGATTTGCTGTGAAGTCACAAACAGGCTTCAGTCTGTCCTGTTGGGCAGTAACAGATCCAGAATCAGATGGATCAATACCTTTTGAATGATTTCCCTGCAGCTCTGCTCCCACATTTATTTACCTTCTGTGAGAATCTGGACAAATTTACTTTACTTGGATAAGCTGAAGCCTGAGCTTATTCTTGGAGATGCATGCGTAAGAGCTACCCCTGCTGTTTGTGCATGGTTGAGTCATGATAACAGCAAGATTAAACATCATGTTTTATTGCGAGCACAAGTGTGCACACACAGGCCTGATGCATACAGGATTTAACAAACCAGAAAGGCACGCTAAACAGCTACAAATGCAGTGATTATTCAGATAGTCACAGATAGGGCACCCACACAGGGAGGCAGACCTGAATAGCTCCAGCACAATTATAACCCTGCTATTACATTGGATAATTTCCTAGCAGACACACCAGACTCCCCCAGCACAACACAGCCTTTGAGCCAAAGATCTATAAGCCAATTTACATGGAAAATTAGGAGGTGTCAGAAAAGGCAGAACTAGACAGGTCTCAAGGATATTAATTCCTGCTCCCTTAGCCCTGAGCTTTCAACATATCATTAATTTAAGATCATTGATGTTCGACTTTCAGCAACGCTGTGAAAAGAGGGAATGCTTCACCTAACACTGCGCTTGAGCCCGGGAAAGATAAACCACCTAAAGGACCAGCCTGCATGTGCAGTGAAAGCACTTCAACCCCAGCCACGCTGGGATACTCATTCCAACAGCAGACAAACAAGGGTTCACCCCAACCCACAGCATCTCTCTGCATCCCAGACATCAACTGACAGCAACACAGAAGAGATGACAAATGACACCCAGCTACTGCCACAAAGAGCTCTTAACTTCATAGGTTACCCGGCACCACCTTCCCTATTTCCATCTCCTCCCAGGCTCCCTGACCAAGGCTGTAGCACTCAGGGCTGTGATGGCTTTGCTCTGGAGTTCACCTCCTTCCCTCCCTCCCTCCAAGCACTACAAGTTCTTAATCAGGGGGGTGTAGAGGACACCCAGCACCCTGTCAGTCTACTCTTATCTGCAAGCAATTTGCCGTGGGCCAACAAAGCAGCAGCCAATTAATTCATGGCTGGGTGCAGTTACATCAATAACAAAGTGGGTAAGAGCTACAAACTAATAGTGCCTGCTATGAGCATATTAGCTGCCTGTTTAGGCAGAGCAGCGCACAGTAATGAGCAGATAGCCATATCAGTGAGTCATTAGAAGGGACACCAGAGCTCCTGCTGGATGCTGCTGCCAAGTTTTAGCTCTTCCCAGGAGCTACAGCCTCGCACAAAGACAGGGTAGAAAGGCCATTTCCATCAGGTTGAACAAATACGGCTGTGAGTCTGAGGTCTGGCTATGCTGCTTCTCACAGGGCATCCAGCATGCTCTGTGCATCCACACAGTGAGCAAGTACTTGTCTTCACCAACTCCGGGAGGCAGCTCGGCTCACCAAGGAGGGCTGTGCTGGCACTGCAAGCGCCTCCTGCCCTGCCCACCAGCGCATAGCAGCCTCTACATATTTGCTGGTTTGAATACAGACACTTGGGATTTGTTCTGTCCCTCCTCCTTCCAAAACACCTGGCAGCCCAGGAGATCATCATAGAATAGAGATGGAAAGGACCTTAAGATCATCCAGTTCCAACCCCCTTCCATGGGCAGGGAGACCTCACACTAGACCGTGTTGCCCACGTGTCTGATACAGCAACTCCTGCATCTCCAGTTCTGGCCTTTCAGCTATGATTGCAATATAAATACCTTTCTTGCTCCAGTTCATGCCTGCAGTGGTGCAGCCCCCAAGAATTCAGGAACACACAGACCTGACACTATCTATAAACCAATAACATGGGCAGCATCCTTCCTGCGCCAAAGCTCTCCCCCACAGCACAGGAAACCAGCCTTTCAGGAGCTACAATGATAGATGGCAGCAAGTTCTCTGTGAGATGTGCTCTTAAGGTCTCTCCCACCAACTTGCCACCCTATAACCACTTCATTTTGGTTTCTTACCCTCAACTAGCGGTGCTTGGTGTGACAGGACTCCAACCCTCTGCCATAACAAGGTCAGCACCAGTGGAGTAGGAGCTGAGTGTGACAAATCTCTCCCTGGGACCACATATAATTTCCACCACCACAAGAGGGAAATTGCCTCTGAAGGAAAGGGCAACAACAGTTCAAATCAAACCAGACAGCCACACCAGGTCTATGACCACATTGCCACGTGCACTGCTGCTCCTCATGCCTTGACACTGAATTCATACCCTCCCTTGGTAATGAAGCCTTCCAAGACTTCATGAAATGACGCTAGATTACAAGCCAAGGCTGAGAGTATCACATCAGAGCCACATGTGAACCAGAACCAAGCTTCCCCCCAGGAGCCTGGATACATTTCAACTCAAACAAAGAACACTGGTGAGGGGAAAGTGTTGTATTTCCCCATTAGCATTTTCCTACTTCCCCTCAAAACACCAAGCAACTGCTCCAGAAACTCATGTCTTTTATCAGTTAAAGTGGCAGAGGAGAAGCAACCAGGCAGCACCACCACAGACCAACAGAGGATGGAGATGGCCCCAGCAGCCATTTCACTCTTCCAGCTGAAACAAAGACCCTGCCCAGCAGCAGCTGCAGGTCCTCATCCAGTTTAACCCTACAAGAAGGGCTCTGGCCTCTCTGTAGACACCCAAACCCCTGGTGTCCACCCTGCCAAACCAGCTGCCCATGCAGCAAGGTTCTTTCTCCTCCTGAATCTCTTTCACCTGCAGCTTTTCCAAGAGACTTAAATTCATTTAAAGCCAAAATTAAAACTCAGCTTTTCATGTTATCCTTAAAGGGCTGCAGAACCAGAAAGTCCTTCACATCTGAGTGGGGCCAAGTCATCCCACATTAAAGATGGGGCAACCAAGCTGCATTTGGTTAACAGCTAAGGATTAATCAGCACACACTGAAGCCAACCCAGGCCAGTCCCTTGTTTACTGAGCAGCCACATAAGAAACCTGGAGATCTTTCAGTACCAAGCACCTGCAGAGGCCTCTGTAGAAGGACACCCTTAACCTCATGTGATTTAAGGTTTAGAGCTCAGTTCAGTCCTCTCCCCTTGCTCCAACCCGGGGGCAACACTCCCCTGCAGCCCGAGGACCTGTGACTCAGCTATGAATCACCAACCAACCTCTCCATCTCATCCCCAGCACCAAACCGTGCGCAGGAACAATTAAAGAGATGTATTGTCATGCTAAGCAGCTTGCCGGGCTCCTGCAGTCCCGACAGCTCCTCCATTCACCGTCTGGGTTGCAGGGGCAGAGGCATTTCTCAAACAAGAGCTGGCAATGGTGCTTTTCGGGCTGATTTAGCGGCGATGGCTGCGGGCTGCGCTGTTGCCATGCCGCCTCTAACCAGCAGCGAGGAGCAGGAGCGCTGAGGCTCAGCCCCAGCGATGAATCACACACAGCGGCCAGGTTTGGGAAGAGTTTGAGCCTCTGAGTGGTCAGAGTAATGCACAACTTCAGAGATGCAGCCGGGGTCAGGTACAAAAGGGGCCGGGAGCTGAGCGATGGCTGCCCACGATAGCTCGGTTTACTCATTCGCATCAAGCTGGAGAAGCACTTTAGCCTATGGAGAATTAGAGTGGTAAAAAACAGAACCGAGAGGCTTTGGACAAAGAAACACGAGCAGTGCTTTTCCCAGCAGCTCAGCAGGCTGCAGACACTCCTATGGAGGGGACCACATGGAGTAGCGAGTCCCCAGCATGCGCACATTATCAGCGGCGATGCAGGACAGCTTGGTGGAGTCTTGGCTTTCCAGCTCTGCGATAGACAAATCCTTCCTGAACTGGTAGGCAAAATCCTCCAGTTTCCCAAGTATTCTGGGAATGAAGGCGATGGAAGAGAGGCAGGGAAGTCCTGCCAGCACCGGGTAGTGGTATCCTTTGTCCTATAGTAAGCTACATCCTACAGAAGTAACAGCACTACTTCACTTGGATGGGATATGGGTGAAAGGGCTCATCCAAAGCAAAGGCTGAGCTCGCTTGTGCTGGAATTACTTCACTATACTGCCTTCCAGACAGTGACACTAAACCTTGTCAGTCACTCACTGAGCGATTTCAGCTCCGCAGGTTGTTCAAGAGCAGTTTTGTGAACAGATGCCATTTGAGATGGAGTGTTTTAGCTCTTTTTGCTAAGCACAAGATATCATTTGGTTTGCAGGACAAAACCATTTGTATTTCAAAGGACACACAAGTAGTTTCCAGTCCCTCTCACAAGCTTTTCTGACAGTAAACATAGTTGGTGACTGTTCAAGGTGGAAGTGAAGTCTCTTGTATGAGACAGTGAAAAGATGTTCAATTATCTGCTTAGCTTTAAGTAGAGACACTTGAGAAAGCAAAATCCACTTCCAGAGCACCTCAAATGCTTGAGCAGCTCAACATCTGCATTAATTGGGAAACTGATATTTTAAGGGTCACATAGTGGGCTGCAGTAGCCAAATACCTTGTTCGCATTCATCCTGGGAGGACTTATTCCATCCCATTTTTGTGGGGAAAAAAGAGCAGCCTCCACTCATGCACAGACAACAAAGCAAGCTCCCCAAACCTTCTCATACCACCCATGCTGGCAGCCTGGGTCAGGCTCTGCAGGAAGCCCCTTGTCCCCAGGCTGTCACATCCCCACCACGGACCAGGAGGTTGGGCTCACACCAGTCACTGCAGCTCTCCTGGTTCAGGACAGCCCCATTCCCCATGGATGCAGGCTCTCCTCCAGCCAGCTGTGGCAGGAAGCTGGGTAAGCTCCAGTTTCTTACCTGGAATTAAAATTGCTCATCCTTACAGGAAGAGCTCATGATTTCCCAGCATAAGACAAGCTTAAGATAAGGGACTGGAAGGAATGAGGCAGGAGACTGGGAGAGATGCTCCCAGAGGTCCAAGAAGCCAAGGGTCCCACACTGTCCCACTGCTTTTAGGTTTGGACCCTGACCCCTGCTGAGCTGTCAGGGCTCCCTGTGACACACAGCCAAGAACAGGGTCAATGTCCTAGCAAGCAAGTTTGCAATGGCACAGACTCACATCCCAGCACCCTCCCTGAGTTCAGACATCACAGTGCTGGTTGTCAGGACCCATACAGTAACTGCAGTTAAAATAGACCACCAAACCTCTCTGCTGTAATCATGGTTACTGGAGGCCACAGGAGCACAGAGGCTCATCATTAGAGCTGATCCAGCTGCCCAGGAAAATTCATCTGACCCCCTTTGAGAGGGAGGCACAGGGCAAGAGTGTGATACAAAAGGAAGAGGGATGGATTCCCTCCTATTGTCCCTGCTCAGCACCAAGGCTTCAGCTCCATTATGGGAGACCTCCACCTCATCTGCACACAGGCAAATCTCAAAATGAACAAATGAATTAAATGGAGCAGCTTTGATTTCCAAAAAGGATGAATTTCTTATTTCTTCTTGGGATCACAATTTTCTCCCCATGCTGCAGAGGATATGAACAAATGAGCAGGGAATGAAAGGGATTAAGGAATGAATGAGTAGGACCTGGGCTCCCAGCTGTAGGAGGAAGGGGGGAAGCCAGCCACAATGCCAGGGACTGCTGGAGATAGCCCACCCCTATGGCTAGTGTTTAACATTACAGTCACCAACGACTCCCCGGATCCCTCCCTGTTCAAATGGAGATGAATTAACAAACATCTCTGAAAGGATTCACTTAAAGGGAAAAATTCAAACAAAGAGAAAGGTAGGAAGGGTTTAACGTTTAGACCAACCGCATATTGCATAGAGAGGCCTTTGCAGAAACACTGTACTTCCAATTGCTGACACCACTCAGTTTTCCAGCAGCTTTTGTTCTCCTTGAGAGATGGAGCCATGTGATGCTGGTTTCATCCCAAAGTCTTAAACTGCAGAAAACCAAGGCAGCAGTTGGTATTTACTGAGCTACCAAACATTACTCATTCAAGACCTATCGACTCTCCCGATGCAGCTCTGTGGAAGCTGCAAAACAAGCAAAAGCTAAATCATCTTTCCCCCCCTCTTATTCTCAAGCTGTTTGAAGTCAAGCCCAACATGATGGGATTAGAGGCAAAATTTGGGATTAGGATTAGTTTTCAACCTGGTCTGCTTCTCATTGCAGTTGGTTTCTAGTACTGATGCACCTATAAACTGCATCAATGCACTCTTTGCTCTTGATGCCCCATGGCCTTTGCTTTGGCTCCCAGTGCTTGGGAATGATGGGGCACATGAAAGCCACACAAAAACTAGCACGGTTTGGGTTGGAGGAGCAAGCAACACCACCCTCTAAATCTAAAGAGTTAGAAGTTACCCATCACGCTATTTATAATGCATGGTTTAATTTAAAAGCAAAGCTTAATTTGCAGATTAATTACTGTAGTCTTGACTGGATGAGCTTGCAATAAATCACCTGGGTGTGAAATTGCACAGCAATTACCTGATGGCACATAAAGCATGTAAATGCTGGTAAAGAGGTGTCACCTAATGGATACTGATGTCAGGGAGCTGCAGGCTACAACCAGCAGAAATCATGGTGCAAAGCAGGTCAGGGGAGTAGATGGCAAAGAGAGCAGAGATCAAGATGTTGAGCACCATTCAAATCAGCCTTTGGGAGCAACAAGCAAAACTAACGCAGGATTTGCAGGGACCAACAAGTTATAATGGAAGCTGCTGGAATTTCTCACAGTGCTGGGGCAGCAGATTCGAGATGAGCCACTGCTCAGCCCCAGCCTCACTTAGTGAGGGGCAACATGGACAGTCCTCAAGGGGATTAACCTTCATCCGACAGTGATGTTGCAGCAGATGGCAGCTTTCTGGTGCCACAGGCCCAGGTTTCAGAACCATCACATCTCACCATGGACAGTCCAGTCCTGCAAAGCTATTCCCTTACAGCAGCTATTCGTTTACGGCATGCTAGATGACCTTAAGGTCTTTTCCAACCCTAACTATTTTATGGTTCTATGCTTTGGGATGCAGATCTCTGATCTGTATGGCTTTATACTAGCAGGCCCAAGTGTGTTATTTCCTCTAAGTCAGGATGAGCTGGAAACAAGGCAAGTTTAGAAGTAGCAGGGCTTAAGCCTTGGAGAACAGTTTGGCACCCTCAGAACCCACCTATGGGATGTCTGGGTGACATCTCCCTCTCCACAGCACCAGCATTACCACCTCACAACATGCTGCATTGGCAGCCCAAATACTTGCTGCCAGCACAGCACCAGTGCTGCTGGATCAGACAGTCCAAGAGGCAGAGGGAAAACCTACCATCCCCTTGGAGATGATCCCAAAATGGGCAAGTGGCATTGCTGAGTAAAGGTGGCACGGTCCTGCAGAGCTGGAGATAAGAACACCTTACTCCACCACCGCTAACAACACTTGTAGCCTCCTAGGTGAGATTCAGTTTGCCAGAGGAGCTGGGATTCATTACCATGATCAAAGCACTAGGAACAAATATCGGATGGAAGCTGTGAGTGCTGCAGCTTTATATGCACTTATGCAGGGCTTGAGTTAAGAGGAGTAGCCAAACCAGGCTGCGATCTGTAGCCAGGGCCAGGGCATTGATTGGAGCCAGCAGGAGATGTGGATCCTTCTCTAATTCAACATTGGCTCTTTCACTGCCGGTTCCCCACAGGGTTGCTCAGCAACACAAGGGCTCATTCTACCAATTTATCCAGGGTGAGCCCTTGGACTCCCAAGAGGAGATGCTCTTATTTGGCATTGTGTGCAAGCTGTATTTGCATTCAGCCAGGATGAGCTGCTGCGGAAAACCAGGAGCTCCCAGCACCCTCAAGGTAAGGAGGACATCATTCATAGGGGTACAATGCTGCCTGCATTGGATGCACCAAGCAAAAAGCAGCACATTTACATGGTACAACTGCCTGCAAACCCCATTAACACCTTCCATCCCAGCAAACAAGATGCTGACAGCAGCTCTGGTTGTCCAAATGGTTGCAATAGGGTTAGATCCCTCCAACACTTCATCAGGGATTGTAGTGACAGGACAAGAAGGAATAGGTTCAAACTTAAACAGGGGAAGTTCAGGTTAGATACAAGGAAGAAGTTCTTTGCTGTAAGGGTGGTGAGGCACTGGAATTGGTTGCCCAGGGAAGTTGTGAATGCTCCTTCCCTGGTGGTGTTCAAGGCCAGGTTGGACAGAGCCTTGGGTGCCATGGTTTAGTGGGAGGTGTCCCTGCCCATGGCAGGGGGTTGGAACTGGATGATCTTAAGGTGCCTTCCAACCCTAACCAGTTTGGGATTCTACGATCTGACATTGATGTTCTGTGCTGTTTCTCAGTAAGCTCTTGACATGAGGCAGACCTTGTAGGCACGCAGAGGAAGCAGCTGCCTCTGAGAAGTTCATAGGCGCAGAAATGGAGCAGGATCCTTTTCCATGGATGAAAACAGGTCACCACTGTAGTCCTGCAGCCATTGCAGCCCACAACTGCAGGAGTTGTGCACTCCCTTCCCTTTAACTCCCAAATGCACCTTGTTGGCAGCAGGAGGCTCCTGAGGCAAAGGGCACTCCTGGAACAGTGTTTGCTCTGTGTGGCCCTACAATGGGAGCATCAGGATTTGTCCAAAGCCCTATGGCAGCGCCTGACAGCATCCAGCGATCCCAACTTCCCCTTAAACCAAAGGGCACTTGCCCAACACAAGGCCCATACTTATCTGCTTCCCCACACTAAAAGAACCCAAAAAGGAAATATGGAAAGCCCAAGTTAATATTTATGACTCCTGTATCAGGACATTAGCAATGCTGTCAGAGGAAGCTGAGATAAACTGCTCCTCCAGCCTCCATGAGCCATTCCTGGAAGGACTGAAGACAACAGGAAAAGATTTCATTCTTCACCAGGAAAGAGAAGTTTCATGTGGAACGAAGAGATGACAAAAGCTGCTTTGCTGCTGCAAAGCTCCCAGGGAAAAGGAAGTAATTACAAACCCTGCCTAGGATTTAGCAGGCGGCTGCTGAGAAACACATTGATTTGAATGGAGAAAGAAATGAGGTTGGACAATTATCAGTGATAAAAATAGAAGAGCTTTCCATGCTCAAAACCAAAGTCAAATCAAGTGGCTGTTGCACTTAATCCTTATCAACACTGAGTTGTAGAGCTGGAGATACAGGCCCATCACCCTGGGGATCACAGGATCAAGCCCAGCTCTCCATCTTGCTGTGAGGAGTTTCAGCCTCACCTTGCAGCAATGGAGCTTTTGCCTCTTCTACCTTTGATTGTCCGAGCTCCCTTGCCCTTCAGCACACATGCAAGTGGACAAGTATGTTTTGGCTTCCAGCTGTATGCAGATTTTGACACTGAGTATTGTGATAATCAGTCACACATCTTATTCCATGCAACAGCAAAGCAACTACACCCAGCAACGTTTGACACTGATCCCAGTCCTGCAATCCTGCCCCAGGGTTCTCAACATCTCTCAGAGCTGTTTCCATTCACCCTTAGGAAATATTTACCCTTTGGGCAGACACATCCAGATTATTTCCTTGCTAGTTCCCAACAGAAAGCAAATGCATCTTTGGTGTCCCTACAAAGCAAGGGCATCTCTGGAAGGTCTGCGTCTTCATTAGCTTCCACCCACAGCAGAAGGCAGAGGTTTCATTAAGAAAGGCCAACCATTCCCCAAGCCAGACAGCAGCTAACAAAGGCAATCACTCAAAGTCACCTCCCAACACATACAACTTCATTAAACAAGGATTCTTCCTCAAGGGCACCATCAAATTTCTGGAGCCATAGGAGAGCAGAGAGAAGAATGGAGCTGTCTCCAGCCCCAGGGCTGTGTTAGCAGCCCACACTTACCTCAGCAAGAACAATGCTGCCCTGAAGCTTTCCTATCCCTGAGCAATGCTGCACCATCTCATCTGCTCCCTTACATACAGGGCTCAGACCTGGTGTCCCTCCAGCATTAAGTACCGAGGGAGTAGCATTTTATGTGGACACTTCCATGCTCCTGTATCACCCATTGAGGACCCATTGCCTCCTTGCAGCTTGCAAGAGGAAATCTGCTCAACCCACACACTTTTCATCTCCAGTTCATAGAAGAGAAGATAAAAACCCCTTATATTCTCAGGTGTTCAATCCTGATGCTCTATCTCTGTCCACCACACAGACCCCCTGGCAGCTTCTCCCATCTGCAGCTATGTCATTTAAATGGAGTTACACCAGCAGCACGGATCATGCTGTTCCTGTTCTGTAGCCATGCTTTGGGAATGGATGCAAACTTGCTTAATACCAAATTCTAACTTCCCTCAGATCTGTCAGTACAGCTCCCTTGGCTTCAGCATCGCTGAAGAGCTGGGTGCAACTGAAAGAAGATCTAGCACTCTGGAGTTATTAGCAGTGCATGAACAATCTGGATACAATGCCCTTTTAATGCCAACAGCAGTGATGAAAGTGCAAGAACGGAGCCAGCAGAAGTAGTTTTTCTGCTCACGTAGGAGCACAGCTTTCTGCCTCCAGCAGGCTCAGCACTAGGAAAGAGCACATCTGCTGCTGGCTCATCCAACACTCTCTGGACACCAGCCTGTGGATGTTGGGGCCAAGGCAGGACCATCAGCTCATGTAACTACAAAGCTGCCCCACCACATCCTACATAAAGAGGTTGGCCATACATACAGGGGTGACCAGGAGCCCAAGAACTTGGGCTCTGCAGCCCCACAGTGCCAACAAGGGAGCTCATTCCCCATGTCCTCAGGGTAGAAAACACCTTCTCATCCCATCTGACCAGCGTTTTGTCAGCCAAATGAGGTGCTTGGTTTAGTCAAGATGCAAGACAAGTGTGGCCAATTCATGCTATTTCATCAGGAGATGAAATTCCCCCCTTAGGATGGAAGTCATTAGCAGCCTGCACAGTATTTCCTGCTTCAATTGGTCTGATTTTATCCTTCAGACACAGCCTCTCATTGTGCCTTTTTTTTTCCAAGATGAAAGTGCTTTTTGTTATCTGGGAAAGTACTTACAGTGTAATTAAGTTGCTCAGTCCTTCTTTTGATAAGGACTAAGCAGATGGAGTTCTCACATTCCCTCCCTCCTAGATATTTCCTTCTACATGCCTTCCAAGCTTTCAATATCCTTTACCCTTTAAAAAAGCCTGAGACTGAAGCTGTACAGGTGATTTTAGCATCTCTGGCCTTGCCACTGCCCAAAGAGGGAAGAGACCACCTCTCTGCCCTTGCCTCCCACCCCATATCCATTGCTCCTTTCCATCCAGCAGCAAAAGGCAGGGAGACAATGCTTCTCCATCCTCCACCCCCTTGGAGGCTCCTCTATTTCACCCATTCGATAGCAGTGCTGCACACTGGTACTATCAGCCTGCTGCATCAGTGTTACAGCACTGCACACTGATAACAGAAGGGTTCCTGTATGCGGGGTTACCTATGGATATGTAGGTATAATCAAAGGCCTTAACGTTGCCCGTTCCCACCCCAGACCCTACCAGGCTGGTGGGATTATTGCTAACCCACATTGCTTCCACAATCCCTGCCTCTTGATGCTGTCCCCTGTTTGCAGGGCAGTTTGCTCCAGGCATTTCAGAGCCAGCTCAGGGAGAGGCATAAATTCAATTTCATTTTAGGAACTCACCAAGGAAAACCAAAGCAGTCTCTTTAGATGCAGGATAGTTATACTCAGCTCAAGTTGACACTGTGCAACTATTTCTGCTGGAACAGCTTCTTGCTCAAATCTACCCCTCCCTACAGCTTATGACAGCTCTCTGCAAGAGCTGGAATGCCCAAAAGAAGGAAAACAAGGCTTTCAGAAGAAACATTTCCATTCCCTTCAAGGGCATCACCCCACTTTCCTAAGTGCCTCATTCAGAGTACTATGTACAAAGATAACAGCCCAGCCTGTCCCCCACGCTCAGACTAAGCACACCTTTCTGCTTTTAAAGCCTCATAGATGCCCAAGGAAAGATCCATAACACCAGTCCCAAGTGCTCCCAGATGAAACATGTGAAATAAAAGCATTAATTTAGCTGCACACTAATGTGAACTACTTCAAAGTCACATCTGAGGCACAGTACAACCCAGGTGTCTGGAAACGTGCAGTGCGGGCATAGCCCTTACACTGAATTATGTTCCCTGATGTGCAGCAGCACACAAGCAAGGGAGCAGCTGGCATAGGAGCCAAGAAACCACTCCAAGACCAAAGAAGGCTTCAGAGAATCTATTTCTATCATGCCCTCTATCCCCCATTGTGCATACACACTGAACTCTTCACCCTGATTAAAGACAAATACATAGGTACCTTTTTCTCTTGAGAACATCTTACAACCATGGCTTTCATGCTGATTTCTTAAGCCTGGTCCTTAAGGGAAGCTGAAGCACCTCTTATAAGAGGCTTGGTGGGCTGCAGTAACCACTGCAGAACAAGCCTGCTCTTGCAGTAATAAATGAGAAGCACCTGCCAGCTGCTGTTATAAAGCCTAGTGCTATCAGGATGACCAATAGCAGCAGATACCAGCATATAAAGTACTCCTACAAAGTAGCCAGGAGCTTTCTTAGCTGCCTTCTGTCTGTGGGAGCAGGCTACCAATCTATTTCAATGGCTAGTATCAATTTTACGGGGGAGAGATGAGGAAAGTAGCTTGGTTGTTTATAAAAGCTTTATGGGACAATCCCTGTATGTGTGGCAGGACCTGCTGCATTCAAGACTCACCTGGATGCCTCGGAGCAGCTGCACATACATAGGTGGATTACGCATTGCCCACAAGTGATCTGTCTTGTGTGTCTGTTGCCAATGTGTTTTTAGGTGAGTAAAAACCACCTTTGTGGGGTAAGCTGGAAATTACTCTACCCTTCAGTGTAAAGCCTCGTTGAGGAGTAAGAAGCAGGTAACTGGCTTTACAAGCTGGATCCAGATCTGTATGTGACTGGCCAAAAGGTAAGAGCCCTTTGGCACTGAGTGCTCTTCCACTTATACAGCCCTACTCAGTGCAGAAATACAGCACTTCTACAAACCTGCCTTTTCGGTCCAAATGGAATCCAGTGATGCAAAATACCATGTACACATTTGAGAAAGTTCTCAAGTTATAAGGTTAAAAAAAGGAATTAAAGCCATTAAATGGCTTTGATGTAGCTCTGAAAGTTGTGCAAAATTTCAAATTTAAGAGTCACTGCTTGGTTAGCAAATGGTCATTCCTGTGCAAGGGTGGCAAGAAGTCAGTCTTTAGCATCTATTTGAGGTTCTTCAAGGGACAGGGCTCACCCTACAGGATGCTACAAGTAGTGAGATATCTGGGATGAAGACTGGGCATCCCATTAACCCTTTTAGGCTCCCAACTTGGCTCTAAGCTGCACATCCAAGAGGAATGGAGCCCAAAGGGAACATTAAGGGGAGTTGCAAGCATCATATTGTTGTAAACCTCCTTTCAGCATTCAAGAGATGTTCAGGAGCGAGAGCTGGGTACCTGGCAGCAGCGCAGAAACACAGGGGCTGGCAGGAAGAGATGCATGAAAATAGTCAGTGATGCAAAGGGGATGCTATTGGTTTGAAAATAACACAAAACCTTCTTCTCGGAGCAGCATGCCAGCCTCTCCAGCCCACCCCATGTGTGCCTTGCCAGATGCCATGGGCCAGCTTGCAAGCAGCAGCCCTGTTTTCAAATAGCTCGGAGCATAATCACAACCAACCTTCCTTCCCACTCCTCTCCTCAGTGCCTGCTCCATGCCAGCTCCTGGCTGAAGACTCATCCCTTCCCACCCCATCCGGTACCATGTCAGTGATTAGCTTTCCACAAGCAAAGAAGAAAAAAACATCCTTTTGAGCCTTGCATCTAGAGAACAAATCGACGTACTGCTGTGCTGCAGTTGGAGTTCTCTCAACCTGTCACCATCATGGTGCTATAGATGGGACTCAGTGTTCACAAAGCTGATTTGTTTGTTGGAGCTGTTAAAACATCCTAATTATTCTAACCCCTTGCTGTAGCACTTGAATTCAAGTGGTTTACTCAGTGTTTACCCAGGCTTAAGAGCCCAGAGGAGCACACATCAGTGCTCCAATGAATCACTGCAAAAACCTTCGAAATGCAGGCAGTGATACAGAAGTTTAGTGGTCTTGGGGGCTGGTGGTGTAAGCATTGAGCAGCTCTTCTGCCTTTCTTAGCACCTCAGCCACTCACTAATCTCAGCCTCCTCAGGGTTATGGACTCAGCCTTATGAGAAGCACAGCACAAGTTCTTCATCCCATTTGGTTTAAAGACTGTGGTGCCCAGAACAGGTAAGGAACAGTCTGCAGCTTCACAAGGTAATGAGACACTGTAGAGCAGATCCTTGATCTCCCAATTCCTTACTTTAAACAATAGTTCCTCCTCCTCTGTCCCCAGCACAAGCCAAAGACACCCTGACAGTCCAAACAGTCACTTGCCTCTGACCCAAGGGCATGCCCCTTCCAAGTGTCTCTGTTCATGGACAGCCCAACAACAGGCAGCAGGTTTTTGGGTGCTTCTCCTGACCAAAGCCCAACAAAGACATTTCAAAGTACCTGGTGAGTGCAAACACATTGCAGGAAAACAATGGATCTTCAGCAAGAAGCCTTGAACCCTAAACACTGAGGCTCCTTTAGCCCAAGGCAGGTGTCACAGAGTGAATCTTCAATCTGCTCAAGTGAACTGAGCAGGATGCCAGGGAAATTGGGGAAATAAGGAAAGCTTCAGCCATTCTCTCCAGATGGGCATAACTCAGCAGTTCTTACAGCCTAGTGCAGTGCATCATTGAGGTAAGAAAGGCTATTGACTATTTAAAGTAAGACTATTTGAGGTATTGACTATAGGTAAGACTATTTGAGGTATTGACTATTGAGGTAAGAAAAGCTATTGACTATTTGAATCAATCTTGCTGGATTTGGTGCGTGCTTCCTTGGCTTTTCACATGGAATTAACAGTGTATAAGTTCCAGTAAATGATTTCAAGCAAATCTTTACAGGACTAACAGAGAGAAGATCAAGGAATTCACAGCGGGGTGTTTGAAAGCCTAGGTTCAGATCATTACTTGGGGCTTTCGCTGCCTCATTGTGTACCACAAGACTTCATAATGGTACCATATCAGTTTTCCTGCTGCAGAGCATAGCACCCAGAGTTGTACTGTAGTCTACAGACAGCCACACGAAGGCAAATTCTACCACAAAGTTATCAGAAGAGAGAAAGGGAAATTAAAGCTCCTCCATTTCTCAGCCATCAGAAGACAGCTGCTGATGCCATAGATGCCAGTGAACCCACAGCACACACACACTGGTTATGTAGAAGTATTAGCTACTTAATCCCCAAAGTCATGTACTCAAGGACAGTTGTGTTTGGGCTTTTTCCCACTAAAGACCTTCTCTTTACACATCCCAAATCCAACCCTGATAGGTGACAACAGAGGTTTAGCCCAGAAACCTTCCCCTTTTTGGGGCAAAATTCTCTTTCCATTGCCCTGCCCAAACTCCCAGCTATAACATGCTGAGGGAACAATCGCAGGCATCACAAGCATCCTAACGCAGCAAGGAATTGGCCAAAAACTCCTAGGTGAGGCTAGAAAACAGGCTGATCCCACACCTCCAGGCAAGCTGTAACACCTGACACTGTTATCTGCTTTTCATCCAAACCCATATACTTTGGTGTGTATTTAAGGTCTGCAAACCCTGATGAAACTGATTGCCAAACCCTCCCTTCTTATTTCCTACTGTAAGAAATTGAACTTGTCTATATGATGCTCTAACAGCCTGGAGAAGGGATATTTGCCACTTGAATATAATTAATAAGAATAATAATTAGTAATTGCATGCTGAACTGCAGCTTACCTGTGATAACAGGTTTGTTGAGAAGTGATGATATGAGCATAGCTCAGAGCTAAGCAATTCTAATAACAGCACACGTATTGCAACACACACAGGAATCGCAGCACTTGCCAGTTTTAAGGAGTTTGTAACACCCTTTTCCATCCCAAATCACACAGAACATCTACACGCAGAACCTCCTGGTATCAGGATGTGCTCCATGGGTTGTAGCGAAGTCCAAGTGGATGGGACACGTTACCTGTTTCAGGCACTCTTTTCCAAGTGGTACCATTTGTTGGTAAATAGATAAAGCCTGAGACAAGAACAGCTGAGGCATAGCTGGTTTCTGCACAGTTACTAATGTATTTCCGAACAATGCCAGGAGTTGTTAACACAGGGATGAAAGCAGGTAGTGGTACCTGGCAGAGCTGCTTAGCAAATACAGCACACACCATTCCCTCCTGACTGTGCCTTGCACGTAACATGAAGCTAGGAAAACAATCCCAAGGCCACAGCCAGGGATTTTCAGGTCCCTTTCAGCTCTGCCAAAGCCTGAGTGTGACACAGTAATGCTTTTTTGCTCCATTAGAGACATTCACCTTCCAAAAGACCTGCTGTAGCAATGGGTGTTGCACTGAAATGATATTGGTGCCTAGGCAGGTAGCCATGGGCTCTGCCTCAGCTCCCCGCAGAAGAGGGGATTTTCCATCAGATTTAGGCTTTGCAGCTCGGATTAATCCCCGTGGCTGTTTCTTTTCTGTTGTTTGACTGATTTCTTTGTATTGGTCATGGAGAGGCTGTTCATGCCTCTGCCAAAATCCCAGTCACTGCATCACCTCCTCAAGCAAAGTTCCTCACTTGCAGGCACCCAAGGCAAGAATTTAGAGCAATCTATGGGAAAAACAGGAATGGGATGTCATGGTAACCTCCTGGCCTCACTACCACTGGGTTTCAGCGGCGGGGCTCCTGGCATAGCTATGGGGATGCCCATCCAGCCACCACTACTTTTTCGACTCATTAGATGACTAAACGAGGCGTGCTTTGGCTTTATTTGCTTGTGGCTTTTTGAGTGGGGTTTTGTCTGCGTTCAGTTTCGATCTGAGGGAACTTGGGACTCAGGAAACGAAGCTTGAAAGCTAAATGCGTTTGAACGAAGCGAGCTGTCCGGGAGCAGACGGGGCGAAGCGGCTTTACAAATGCTCGTGCGCGGCTCTTCGCAGCAATACGGTGGCGCGGCTGGCGGTTTACGGTACCGGTGTCTCCTAGCAGCCGCGACGCGCAGCGCACGGGGGCAGCCCGCAGCCCGCCCCGGGCAGGTAAGCGGGGCCGGGGCTCCGGCATCCCCGGTGCTGGCATCACTGGCGGTGTGTGCCTGGGTGTCAGGGTACCGGGGCACGGGATAGACTTTCAGGTGATGCTGCGCATCCCGGGTGTCAGGCAGGAAACGGTGGACCCAAACCCTCGCATCTAGGGCAGCCGGAGCTGCGGGGTGTTTATGTTTGGGGTGCTGGTGCCGCGGTGGTTGTCCCTGCAGTGACTTTTGGGGCTATTGTTATAGTATAACAATAATTATTATTTATATATATTACATATCTAGTATATATAATATAGTTATATATATTGTTATTGTTATAGGAATGGCAGATTCAGCCTTGCTGGGGCTGTGCTGATGGTTTAGTTGTTAAGTAATTCTTACTCTAAGTCAAGGACATTTTAGCCTCCTGCTCTGCCAGTGAGGAGGGGCACAAGAAGTTGGGAGGGACCAGAGACAGGACAACTGACCCAAATTAACCAAAGGGATACTCTATATCAAAGAGCATCATGCCCAGCATAATTTATTTGATACTTAACACACTATTCTGACTTCTGCAATCCTCTAATTCAGCTCTCAGATGCCTACTGTAAGGTTTGAGTCTTTGGTTAATTCTTCCAGAGGCACATGTAAATGGATAACCTGCTGAATCTCCAAGAAGCTTCAAGGAACAGAGTTGTCCCGGACCTTGGATTCTATTCCCACTATGCTCTGCTGCTTTTAAAAGTGAAATCTCATCTGCAAGAACTGGCTAGCTTGATATAACTCACTATCTGAGTATTTAATACTGGTGGGGAACTGTATGGACTCTCCTGCAGGACCCAGGGTTTTTCAGCATCTTCCTTTGAATAGTGCAGTATCAAAGGGACTAGCAGAAAAGCTAGATTAAGCACAACCAACTCCTGCAGTGCATTGTTAACATTAGTGCTGTCAGTAGCCACCAAACTTCAAGCATTTACATGACTGAACTCCTGTCTTCTAGGTGGTCAGAACATGGAATGCCTCATCCAGGAGAGTCCTGATAAAGGGAACAACTCACCTATTATATCCGTAGATGACCAAGATATCATCATGGTTCCTAGATCTCTCCACTTGCCCTCTACTGTCAACCCACCCAAGGACCTAATCCGCTGCCTGCCACCTCATCTGTCCATGTACATCCTGGGTAAAGCTGCTCTGATTCTGGTTTCCCTGAAGGGTAATGAATGGTCTCCAGCATGCTCAGGGGTTAGTCAATGTGTGCCTTGAATTTCTTAGGGCTTTTGGATCAGAAATCCCTCACTTCATGTGCTGCTGTGAGCAGATGCTGGGAATATCTGGCTGGAGAAGTCGAGAGGGAACGTGCATGTCATAGCATCATACAGCAGAACATTGAGTATTTGCAGGTATGATGCATCAGCTTCTGCTGTTGTTACACACTTTAAAACTTGGTTTTTTGTTACTGCCCAGATCATTGGATGGAGCTGCTTTTGCTAGAGGTTATCTCTCACTTTGCCTCCTTCCTTCTTCCTTTACCTGCAGAGCTAAGGCAGATGAGATGCTCAGGCTGTCACAAGTGATCACAACAGAATAGCTTTTACTGACTTTGAGAGGCTGTGACTCTAAAAATGGATTAAAACATTCCTGTAATCAGGAAGAGTTCGGTCACAAATGCAAGTACTGAACTTCCAAGAGCTAGTGGAAACTGGGCAGAGCTACAATGGCTCCCTGAGGCACCTCAAAAGTTAGCTTTATTTGCTCCCCATAGGAAGATAGGAATGCTAGGTTTCCTTGTGAGAAATCAGAGCTGGTGGTTGAGGCACAATAAAGCAGAACTTTCAGGAAAGGCTTGTCCTGGTTAGTACAGATCTGCCACACACCAAGCTAAGTGTGATGGTAAACCCCTAAAGAGACCACAGAAATCTCAGCTCTGTGCTAGCCTTAAAAGAAGGCTGAATAGAAAGTTTGACACAATAAAAATGAGCCTTAAATATTGATAAAGGTGATTTGAGAGCCTCTCATCTCAGTGGGTTTGGATTCTGGATTAACTGAGTGCTCACCAATGGCAAGATGCAGCTTATTAAAAGCTTAAGACTAGAGTTTGGAGACAAATGGAAAGTAATTATTTTACCCAAAAGTTAAATCTACCAACAAAGTGGTGAATGCAAGCCAGGCCTCTTACACAACAGCAACAAGCCAGTGTGTGCAGCTCTGCTTTGCATGTAGCATCCAATGGAAGCACTGACACGTGAGTAGCATCCATTGTGTACAGGGGCTCTGTAGTAACCATGTTGTCTCTGCTGGTTTATTCCAGGGCTTGCGCCCAAGAGGAGCTGTTTCAAACTATGCTAAAACAGTCAAAGTGGCAATTCCAC
This sequence comes from Psittacus erithacus, assembly GCA_009867235.2. Lineage (NCBI taxonomy): Eukaryota > Metazoa > Chordata > Aves > Psittaciformes > Psittacidae > Psittacus > Psittacus erithacus. The sequence continues at coordinate 25,696 of WYDI02036963.1, read as the reverse complement.
ATTTAAATGAGGAGGGTGGTGTCATTGAAGCCAAAAGCACTGATCGGCAAAGTAAAACGAAGGTATGTTGGAAGTTGTTGGTATTCCATGGATCATGCATTTCAGTATTTGGAGAGGAAGGTGGTGGGTTTGAAAGACAGGACAGTGACTTTGGAGTCGCTTTGCTCTCCTCCAGCTCCTGCTGCTGTTTTATCCCATCATGAGCAATTCCCAAGGACCAGTGCTTGCTAAGCACCTTCTTGCATCCCTGAACTTCTTCCTTGTCCTAATGCGTCCCCCAGTGTCATGCACAGCCTCAAAGATGGGGTGCTGGCACATCTGGGCAGCGTCATAAGGATGCAGCCTTTTACCCAAAGAATAAAGGGTGCAGCAGTTGGGTATTCCTCTTTTGCCACAGACCATGGCATGGGAACAAAGCTGCTTTCTGTGCTGACCAGATGTTTGTACACTCTGGGTGTTCCTTACCAACACCTTCTATCTCTGGTCTCATCACTACAGTATGGACAGGTTTATATGTTTAATATTATGAAATAATATTGCATTCCTCTTCCCTGAGTTACTTTCCTATTTTCCTTTCCATTAGGAGAAGGGAAGCAATCTGCAGGAAACCTATAATGGTCTGAAAACTGACACAATCCAGCTGGAAGAGAGGAATGTCTTCTGTGGCTCCTACAATATTCATATCCTTGTGGACCAGTGAGTAAACTGGCTGGCTGTAGGGCTGAACAGCAGCTTCTGAAAACTCGTCCCATTCCCTGTGATCCTTCTGTGAGAATGGATGGTTGGAGAAGGGTCTCCCAGCATCAGTGTTAGCAAGTCCTAAGTGTCAAATCCAGGTTTTTGTGCAGATACCAGCAGTGTTAGTGATTTACAGAGTACCACAAGGCATATGGGACCAGGAGGAGCCCACTCCCTTCTTTAAGCCTACCCTCTGGATGCAAACTTGGGTATGCAGAACTAGGGACCTTGGTCGTGGTGCCTGCAAAAGACACATCACTTAAATGTATTGTCCATGGGTTGTTCAATGGGGACCACTAAGCACCAGCTCTAGATCTGTTGTACTCATCTCAGCCACTGTTTCTTATCCAGATCAGACAAAAGCAGAGTAATCCATTACAGTGGTGGAAACTTGGTAGCTGTTGGCTCTGCAGATCGAAAAGTGAGGTTTCTTGGAATGCCAGGAATAAAGGAACTGCCTCGTCTGCTCTCTGGCCATGCCGGGACCATCAAAGCACTCTATCTCAATGAGAAAAAGGGGTTTCTTCTCAGTGCCAGCTTCGATCTCAGCATCAGGTGAGCAACGCTGGGATTGTGCCATGGGACACCAGCCATTTGGGCTAGGAAATGTGAAACTTCAATCCTCCCACTTGCCTTTAGGAATTCTCCTTCCACCACTTTTCATTAGAGTAATGAAGAAAGGACAATAGATAAAGAAACACATGCCCCACTCACACAGGACAGTTTCCATTTCCCTGTTCCACCCAATACCAAGTGATAAGAAAGGAAAATACAGGGAAGCACAGGCTTTCTTAAAGTACCTTAAACCACCAGAGAGATAGGTTTTAAATTAGCCCTTGCAGGGAGATTCTGACCTTGCTAATGTCAGGATCAAGTTCAGGGAGGCTGGGTTTCCCCACGCCATTCCAGAAGGCTCCTTGTGCTAAGCAGGCTCAACACCCTGGTACCTGTTGTACAGCTGCTTCTTTCCAGGTATTGCACTCTGAAACAAGGGCTGGAGATGATCAGCTCTCACATTAATCACTAAATCCTAACAGTATCATGATGAGGGGTGAAAAGCAAAGCAGCAGGTTATCTAGCTCTGCCTGGCAATTACACAGCTTCATCAAAGACAGCTTTAACAGAAGGGTTTACACCCATTCAGGCTCTGTCCTCCCTGCTCCAAAAGGGCTGTTTGTGTGAGCCTGGGTTTCAGCTCTCTCCTGGGTTCAGCAGTAGCAGTCATTTTTCTCCTTAGTAGTCGGTGCAGTGTTGTGTTTTTGACTTTTGGCCTGGGAACAGTGCTGATAACACCGATGGTTTTAGTTGCTGCTCAGTAATGTTTAGTCTGACCAAGGACTTTCTGAGCGTCATGCTCTGGCAGGGAGGAGGGGAAGCTGGGAGGAAGCAGAGACAGGACACCTGATCCAAACTAGCCAAAGAGGTATTCCATTCCACAGCATGTCATGCCCACTATATAAACTGGGGGCAGTTACCCAGAAGGGTTAGATCACTGCTCAGTCAGGCTGGGTATTGGTCAGCAGGTGGTAAGCAGTTGTATTGTCTTCCCTTGTTATTTCCCTTATCATTATTACTATTGGTGGTAGCAGCAGTGGTTTTGTGTTATACCTTAGTTACTGGGCTGTTCTTACCTCAGCCCGTGGGAGCTACATTCTTTTGATTCTCCTCCCCATCCCTCCAGGAGCAGGGGGAGGAAGGGAGGGAGTGAGCGAACGGCTGCGTGGTTCTGAGTTACCTGCTGGGCTTAAACCATGACAAGATCTCTAGGTAAAGTCAACAGCAATCATCTTAGCACCAGACACCCTTATCTTGTAAAGCTCTGCTCTTTAAAGTTGATTGAATGTAACCATGCCAAAGTTGAAAACTAGCCACATGTTCCCAGGCCGTTTAGAGGCTGAAGAACACAGTATATGGGTAAAAACTTAATGCTAAGCCTGAATTGATCATTTCAAATCCTCTGACATGTTGGTAAAATAACTCCTGATTTTAACCCTGTGTTTACTGAAGAATAGCTGAGCCTATTAAATAGGAAATAATAAGATGAATTAGCTGTCAATTAAGTTAATTATAATATTTCTTTTTTGGTTGGTCATTTGTAGATGCTGGAATCTATACAGTGGTGTTTGTGTGAAAATCTTCAAAGGCCACAGTGGGACAATCACCTGCTTGGATTTACATGAAGAGCAGTTTGCGTCAGGAGCCAAGGATGGCATGGTGAAAGGTGACAGCCAAGACTAGGAGCTTTCCAGCCAAAGACAAACAGCAGCAAACAAGGGGCAGAGTACATGGGAGGTGTGAGGAGTGTGGCACGTGCAATATGTGAGCATGAAATTAAACCTATAAATCAGAGGGTGAACTTTAGTGCCTCATTCTTCCTTCCAGAACAGCCTAAGCTGTGGGCACATGCTCACACAAGGTCTCTGATTGTGCCATTGAATAAATTCTCGTTGTTTCTGCTTTTATTCAGTTCTGTGGCTATAGGGCTGCACCAACTCTTGGGCAAGTGGTATCAACTTCCAGCTTTGCTAGAGGTTTGCTTATACAATCAGGATGAAAAAGTTGTGCTATTTTGCTGAACTTTGCACTTAAAACGTTTTTGCCATGCAATTATACTTCTGAAGTCAACACTTGGCTGCATGCAGAGCTGCAGCTACAAGGTGTAGCTGTAATTCCCATAGTCTCTTTTAACTCATGTTGTACTCAGCAAAACTTATTACTGGGGCATATGTACTTGTAACATTTTTCCCCTTTGCCCTTAACAGTGTGGAGCCTGCAGAGTGGGAAATGTCTCAAGACTCTGAAGCACAATAGTGCTGTTGGGGTGGTTAAAATGAATGGCACCCACATTGTCAGCGGGTCTGACAGAGGGCTGGTGAAGGTCTGGAGTGCTGATACTGGTGCTCTGATCAAAGTAAGTTTCTTCTTACGTGGATAATTTTGTGCTAAATGGTCAAAAATCTTCCGTGCTGGTTTATCATAGCCTTTTGCTTTTGCCAAAGGCTTTAGACTGCTTTTGGTTTTGGGAATTTCATAAACTGATAGAACTTTTCATGACCTGCAGAACTACTTACAAGCAAATAGCCAATTTTAACCTGGGGTTTAATTTGCTTTGCTTAACTCACATCATCGCTTGTTCTCTGAAGATACATTAATCTCTGCTCCTGTAGAAACATTCAGAACCTGGGGAGAGGATGGGAGGGCTTGTCTAACAGCTCTTTGGGTTGGAGGTACGATAGGTTAGCCCAAAATATAAGATTTGCTCTCAGAACCAGTTTATAAAGCTGAAACAGATGGATAGATGCTCTGCAATGGGAAGATTGAGGGTAGAGTCTGCTAATTACCTTAGCATGTATCCAGACTCAGTATTAGTCCACATCTGAGAGTAGTGAGGCTCTTTCTACATGAAGAGAAGAGATGAAAGTTGCAAGATATTCCAGCTCCAGCTGAGCTAAGCTTGCAATTGCCCCTTCCACTATAGCTTGGGCAGTCCACTCTCTTCTCAACTGAGCAAACATTCAAGAGATCACAAAGGTTTCAGTGCATTAGCATCTATTTAATGTAATAAAGACAGAAAATTGATGTTAATTTCATGCTAGAAGCTCAGCAGCAGCAACTCCAGAATGTTTCTTATAACTGATTATAAAACTAACACAGTTATCCATAGGGTGTATTGGTATAATAACACCCAGTAAAACTACAATACAGTATATAAGGCTGTTTTTTCTTGGCATACTTGCATCCAGATTGCTGACAGTGTTGCACCTATTTCTATTTCTTTGCAGATATTGGAGGGGCACCAAGGCCCAGTTAAGTGCCTGTCCTTTGATCAGTGGCATCTAGTCACAGGAAGCACCGATGGATATGTCCTGGGATGGAGCATGTTGGGAAAACTTAAGAGATGCCTCATAGCTTTCCGCCACCCTAAGTAAGAATCGGATGTGTTTCAAGTTGCATTCAACAGTCTGCTAAATTTGTCCCCTTACAGGAACACAAAATGCCTTTATTATCAGTCCTAATATTTGAAATATGCTTACTTTCAGTGGTCTTCTTCTCAAAACCAGTGTCAGGCATACATGGTCACAACTAGCATGTGTCAGTTAAGATTTATAACAACCTAAAATGCAAATACACTATCACTTACAAGCATGGATGACTTAAGACTGACAGTGCATAGTCCACAATTTTGAGGATCCCAACCTGTATACAACAGGGTATCACACTATCATTTACTTTCCTAGACATAAAACTGAAATCTGAAATGCAGCTGATGGCTATAACTGTACTGGTTGCTATGAAGGTATGATAGTTTGGTTGGTTTGGACATGAAGTGATTATGAAGAACTTCACTATTAGACCTCTCCTATGTCTTGATCAGCTCCTTCATTTAGCCTGTTGATGGAGGCAGACATTTGCATCTCCTCCAAGACAACAGGTATTTGATGGTGTCTCCTTGTGAAAGGATGGTGATGTGCTGTGTTTTTCAGAGAAGTCCTCTCTCTGGAGTTCCTCTATCTCAGAGTCCTCAGCGGTTGTGCTGATGGGAAGATCCGCATATTTAACTACTTGACTGGAATCTGCCTGAAAGTGTTGGTGGCCAATACCAAAGGGGATCCCATATCTTCTTTCTGCATTGGAGGAAACAGGTTGGTGACAACTGCTGCCATCAGTCTCTGAACCAAATTAGGTAGATTGCATTGTAATTTAAGGAAGTCTATATTTTTTCCTTTTACTGTCCTTCTCACAAGTAAGTTTTAAAGGGGTTTATTGCTTATTGGCTGCTTTAATAATCTGGGGTTTGTAACAATGGCTGAAAAGAGATTTTCTTAGTCCAGTCAGCAATGTACCATTTCCCGTTACTATAAAACTTGCAATATAGATGCAACTGTAAAGCCGAAATCTGAGCCCAGATTTCTTAAGAGGAAGGAGAATCAAGCCAAGGCTTGACAAAGCCTTTGCCTGTACCTAAACTACTGCCTCTTTATAAAAGCCAATAATGGAAAATCCTTCCAGGTTCTTTCACTTCTGGACCTCTAAACTTAAAGGGAGTTCCCATCTTCTGTGTAAGCTATAACTGGAACTCTGATGCGTCATCAAGGCTGTTTTGGTGACAATTCCAAACCACAGCAATATATGGGCTGCTATGAAGAAAACAAACTCCATCCCAACCAGACCCAGTACGCCCCTCCAATTCAGGTTTAAATGTCTCTAACGACATGGCATCCTCAGTTTCTTTTGGCATTGCACTGATCGAGCTCAGTTTGCTGTTGGCAATTTTCATCCTAATTATTTTAAAACTAATTTTGCCATAGGGTGGAATGAAAAGAGCCTCACAGAGCTCATACAGAACATGAGTTAAAAGTGTACAGCATCTGACTGATGGGACTGTTATTGCTCTCTTAGAAGAGTGATGGCTGTCTTGTCTCTGTTTAAGGGTTTTGAATTGCACAGAAGCAAATGGGAACTTAGCTAGTAACTGCTCTGTTAATGTTAGCTGTGCTCTTACGGGCTTTTCCCTCCCTTCTCCAGGATGGTGATCAATTCATCAAGTAATCTGTTGCTGCTTGAGTTTGAGGAGACCAGGTGGGACTATACCTTAGATGCTGACAGAAAGGTGGTGGGGAAGAAAAAAAAGGACAAAGGGACTCCACGCAGGAAATCTGTTCAGCGAGTGAGGCGCCGCAGTGTCAGTCAGCAGCACCGACCTTCTTGGGAAAGAACAGACCTTGATCTGCATTACTTCCAGCCACCAAAAAGCTCTGGAACATTTCCAAGTATTACACACAGCCTCTGCAATACACTGCTATTCTCAAAAATGAGTTAGAAATAATTTCAAGTAGTCACTGCCTTCATCCTAATACTCTGCTTTTCTTGAAGTGCAGTGTGGTAGATGTGCTGTTGCGTTTCCATGGTTCTGTTGATTTTAGACTTTTGTAAAACCTTTGTACCTTTTGAGAAAGGTCTGCTCTAAATTCAACGTGTTTGTCAAAACAGGCAGCGTCATTTTCCAACTGAGTAATAGAGAAATCAGTAGTATTCATTCTTACAGCTGGTGTGCATAGAAACATGCTGCTGATTCAGTGCTTGAATTCTTTAATAATAAAGACTCTAGAAAGGGATAGCACACCTGCAGTTGGGATCTGCCATCACCACGAACTGCAACTGCACGTAAACACACACCTCTTAAATTGCAACAATTATGTATGTCCTTTATTTTCAAATCAGAGTTAGTTAATACAGGATGGATCATGAATCTTTCACCTCTACAAGCTGTACATTGCAGATAAACTGATGGGTTAAAGTTTTCATGCTTTTAAAGCCATCAGCTGCTAACCTTGTTGATGCAGCTCTAATTGGTAAAAGATGCACAGTTTGTAGAAACAGGGAACAACCACGGACTGCATTATATTTTAATTTTAGTGGCAAATATTATGGGTTGTGTATACATAATATTCTTTAAAATCACTCTTTGCTGCCATCTTTGAATTGTGTGGTTTTCTGCTCATCAAATATCTTTGGATTTTTTTCTAATACCTAGACCTTTAGAAGCTGTGATAAGAGGCAAAGCAGTAATCAAAGCCTTGACATCCCATCAGTTATGTTGATTTCAATAAACAAGTTTCACATCAGCAGAGTTCAGAGATGACTTACTCTTCTGTTTTCTAGCTCCCTGGTATGAACTGATGACACCAGCAACTTGCCAGAAACAGCAGCCTTTTCACATTCAGGCAGAGCAGCAGAAAAAGCTTTTCACCCTTTGCATCACAGAATCTGTGGAAAAGACAGAGAGAGAATATTCTGCAAGGATCCTGGCAGATGACGGTAAGAACAGAAGCTTCCTACAGAAGCTGCTTTAGATCAGGCAAATAAACAGAGGCTCTAAGCTCTAGCTAAGCTTTGTTCTCTGTTATCTAGGGTTTTTATTGTATCTTTATTCTATTTTTGATAGCTTTATCAGGTGTAGGAGAATTCTGCACAAAATTCATTCAAGTAGCTGGTGTTTAATCAATAGCAGTAACTCAGAAAACTGGTTTAAAAAAAACCCCTATATGTAAATTGGCTCAGCCAGCAAAATGCTGCAACCTGAAACTTGAAAATGAGAGTCTTGAGATCAGTCTGTGGCATATGGCATGTGTCTCCTTAAGGTAGTTTTTCTCAGGTTTTAGATTTAGAATCTGTTGGGATCTTTAACACAGACTGGCATCAATTGGTATCTGTACCAATCGTAAGTCCCTAACCCCAAGCTTCTGGTGTTTGTAACTAAGCTGCACGGTCATATGTATGTGCAGATTAAACAGTTCTAAATACTGTGAATGAGGAACAAACAGTGATTTTCATTAGCTTGTTGTGCTGTATTCTGCCTTTCTGCACTGTAACTTAATGCTCTCTAAAACATACTCCTAGAGGGCAGAAGTTTCAGTTAACCAGTCTGGAAAAACAGTTGTAGTGCAAAGCAATGATACACAAACAATGTGACACTGCAAAGTGACAAATGAATTGCTGCGGCAAGGCCATAGGACTAAGCGTCTTATTCTGTGTTGCAATCCTCATCTAATTCTTAGTCAAGGGCATAATTGCACTACCCATCTTGATGTTTCTGTCATACAGCACAGCTCCCTCCCTATATCCCTTGAGGGTGCAAGGTTAGGCTATGAGGCATGTTTTGTGATTTCAAATTCAAATGTGTCTCTGAGTAGTAACGGTTCAAGTGGTTCTCAGATGCTGGCTACGCCAAAGATTTCTACTGGGAACTGACTTGTCTTGAAGCCTTTTCCCAAAGCAAACTGTAGGACAAGGAAGGGGGGCATGGAAAGAGGTGATGAGGAACCTAATTCCTTTCAGAAACCACTGTTTCAAACAAGACGGACACTAAACCAGCCACAAAGTGCAATGTATGTTACAGAATCTGACTTCAGTTTGACCCATACAGGCTCTGACAAGGAACACTTTCAAGTTAATTGAGACAGAATTACCTCTGGCAATGTTACTAGTGAGGCCAAGGATGAGTTAACTGAAAAGGGCACCACTGGCTTGTAGCTTCCTATGCTGCCTGTTCTGTTGATAAACTTGGACTGTCCCTATGCAGGTCAATTCAGCACCCATTTCTGATCTTACTTTGAGCACTACCCTGCCAGCAACGATCACAAAACCCATCCTCAACTCCAAATGTATTGTTTTGTTTTTGGAAATAGGTGGCAAATCTGAACATGGCTCTGACAAGGCAAAAGCTACTTTGCAGCATGAAAGGAAAACAGACTCAAGACGTACAATGTCCCCTGACAAGCTCCTCTTAAGGGTCAGTATGCTGCAGAATGCCTGCAAGCCAGCCCGGGACAGCTCCAGCACTCAGCATGATGTGAAAGTCAGAGAAACACAGGAACCTCCTCCAAAGCATCAGTACCCTGCAACTGTACAGAAATACAGAACTCCTCTGCCACACAAACGGGATCAGACAGTGCGGCTCCAACGTGCAAGACCACACAGTGATTCCCTGACTGTGAGAAGTATTTGTGTCCCCTTTGAAACCAAAATGCTGCAGCTCAAGCTGAAAAACTCTTTGTATGGACCCACTGTGAATTCCTCCATCCCTCCTCCTTCTGTGGTACGTCCCAAGACTTATGATTTGCTGCAGGAAAAGAAAACTCACAGTGGTCGTGGTAAAGCCATTTCTTTCACAGAAGAGGTTCACGTCGCCAGTCCCTTTGCGGCTTCTTCTCAACTGATCAAATCAACACGTGTCACCATTGCACAAATGAAAAATGAAGCATTTTCAATGAGAAGAAAGTCTTTCTGTCCATACACTGCAAGCCCTTCCCGGAGTGATGGAGAGTTCAGGCTTCTGACAGGGAAACAGAAGGAGGCGTATGAGGCAGCTGCTGTAGCACAGTATCAGGCACACCAGGAAAAGCTCAGAGATGAACAGGAAAGAGCACGCAAGAAGGCCTGGTTAAGGAAAATTAAAGGCCTACCTGTAGACTCTTTTACTGGGGAGGGGAAAATACCTGCTCCTGAACTTGGGTTTAATACATTTCTCTGAGCTTAAGGGATTATTTCCACCGTAAATTTTTCCAATGTTATTGGTACATTCAGCTATTTCTCAAGGCACGGAAAGGGCTGAGTCCTCTCCTGGATGCTAGACTTGCTGTTACTACAAACACAGCACTATTTGATGTGAATACAGCTCAACATATGGTGCAACTGTGACTAATAATAATAAAAATCTTATTAGAGTTCATGTGGATTAATTAGAGTTATGAGCTGAAGAAGTGTGGACTGAAAACTGGCTGAGGAGCTGAGCTGAGAGGGTGGTGACCTCAGCACGAGTCTAGTTGGAGGCCAGTAACTAGTGGTGTAATACAGGTGTTGATACTGGGCCTGATTTTAACATCTTTAATTAATGACATGGATGATGATGATACAGATGACACTGAACTGGGAGGGGTGGCTGATGCACCAGCTTGTTGCTGCTGTCTAGAGGGACCTAGAGGGGTGGGCTGAGAGATCTGGTGCAGTTCACCAACGGGAAATGCCAAGTTCTGCCCCTGGGGAGGCACAGCCCCAGGCACCTCGATGTGCTGAGGCCACCCAGCTAGAAACCAGCTTGAAGTTTAATTTGTATTAAATTGGAAACCATTACTTTTATTTCTCTGGTTTTATGGATAAAACGCATCAATATGCTTGATTTCCACTAATGAAACTGGCTTGAGTTGGGAAGACAAACACCTTTCTAGTTGTCCAACTGTGAGTATATGGGCCAGTGCAGCAGAATTTCTCCGTTATCCTCTTGTGTTGAGGACACTCCTGCTCACAGGTAAGCCAAGGGTACTTTCTGCAGCAGTTTTGGTTTGAGATTATAGCCTGGTTAGTTTTGGTTTGCTTATTTTAATGTCATCTTCAACTCCTCAACTCTGGGATTAAGCTAGACCTTGCTAACAGTGGACAATAAGTTGTCTGGGGTGGCTTTGCCTTATGCTTTCACACTCAAAGCAGCAAGGATTTCACTCTTAGCCACGGGATGGCACTTTCTCACAAGAAATCAGGCTTAGCCCAGCACAGCTGCAGTCAGAGGCCCTTTGGCACAACCACTCTGGAAAAAAGCATCTAATACAGAAACCTGATGGAAAAACATCATGGAAAGGCTGATGCCTTTTTAGTTGTGCTGAAGCAAGGAGGATTAAAGTGTCATCTTCTTATTCGGAGTCAATAAATCAGTGTCTGCCTGCAGGCATGGGTTCTTGGGCTCTTGTGACATGCTACAGCCAACAGAGTTGTGTGAAACCATCTACAAAGGCAGAACTGGACCAAGTCCTTCTCTGATCTGCTTTAGCTTGGCATAGGAATGCAAAGCCAGAAGCTGGGCATCAGAGATGCGTTGGAAGGGAATTAACATCTGGGAAGATGTCATACATGGTACGTGAAGTCACTTATGAAGGTAACTAAGAGGTGGGTTTACTCTTTAATAATTCACTTCTGAATTAAACTGACCTTTCTGTGTGCATGGCCTCTGGGTGTGCAGAGGAGACAGCCTGAGGCTGCGGTGGGCAGCATTGCTCTTGTGCAGGATGCACCTGCAAACAGAGAGCAAGCCAGGCTGAGCAATAGCATGGTAGTTTCAATAGAGTTTTGTTGTAGCTAGGTGCTGTTAATGTTGTACTTGTTATCTACACTTTGTGGATGACATTATCCTGATGTGATGACATCGTATTAAAGTCACAGTGATTTTGTCTGTATAGCTCGACAGGTGCTTCTGAACTAAATATGCTTCAAGAGTGCTGGTTATAGCCAGAAGTGTTTGTATTTCAGCAGAGGAATGGTGCCTGGCAGGTCACAACATGAAAGAGCTGGGGAGTTATAAAAAGAGGCGACAGCAGGGCCATAAAAAGCAAATTAAGTGCCTATGTAGTATTGTATTTATCAGTAATAGCTTTGGCTTGCCTGTGAAATGGCATGCTGACTTAAGCAAGCATAGCATATGGATACACCAAGGGATGGGCTAGTCCCCAAAATAATGAAATCTGAGCTAAATATATAGTCCTCCAAGAATACATCAGCGGCCAGATCCACCCAGCAAGTAGTTAGAGCTGGAACAGGCTGTGGTAAGAGTGATCCCAAAAGGGAGAGACCCTTTTTGCTTCAACCACAATCAAGTCCTGATCCTTCAAATAGGAGGCAAGTAATAAAGCAGTGTTGCGCCTCATTGCATGGTAACCTCTCCGTTCCTCTGCGCTCGCCAGAACAGATGGAAGAACAACTGGAAGGAATAACCATATCGTTAACTTTGCTGCTTCCTTTCTCAATGTAGCGTGAATTCACTCATTTCTTCCCTAATGAATGTGTGCTAAATTGTTCATGTACGTACCCTGCCGGGCAGCGTGTTTGGAGTGAGCTGTTTGCAGATGGCTTTCCTTGGAGCCTTCAGCCGTTGATGGATCCTTGCCCCTTGCTGATGGCTGCAATGGGCGATTGTAAGGCCCAGGGGGTTGTGAACTTGTGGGTTTCTTGTGGGCTCTGTGCCTTTCCTGAAGACTTTATGACCCCCTTTATTTCCCGCATGGCTGCTCAGTCTTCCCTTGTTCTACAGATACTGCTCTATTTGGAGCGTTTCCCAGCACATTTACCAGGGAATAGAGTTGGTTTTGACCTGTGCCAGAACCAGAGGAGGCCACGGAGCTGCTGTGAGGGCTGGAGCAGCTCTGCTCTGGAGCCAGGCTGAGAGAGCTGGGCTGGGGCAGCCTGGACAAGAGAAGGCTCCTGAAGGGGAGACCTTAGAGCAGCTCCAGTGCCCAAAGGGGCTGCAGGAAACCTGGAGAGGGCCTTTGGACAGGGGCCTGTAGGGACAGGCCAAGGGGAATGGCTTTAACCCAACGAAGCGGAGAAACGCCATCACCGCCACCACAGCGAGGAGGGTGGGACTACAGCGCTACGTCCCGCGCTCCCCCCCTCCAGCGCGCACGCGTGACCGGGGCGGAGCGTGCAGCGATTGGCTCCGCCGCGGTGACGCGACGCGGCCGGCGGAAGTGAGGGAGCTCCGGCCATGTTACGGCAGGTAACGGGCCGCGATCGCGGCTTGGGGCAGCGCGGGGGGACCGCGGCCGTGCGGGGCCCGGGGCCGGGGCCGAGGCCTGGGGCAGCGGCAGCGGCAGCGGCAGCGGCAGCGGGGCGGCAGCGCCCTCGCCCGCGCAGCGGTGGTACGAGGTAGACCTGTGCTTTCTGCTGTCACAGGCCTGCAGCCGCCAGTTGACCCGGAACAGCGCAGAGAGTCGGTGCTGAGTCGGTTAAAAACGCCGGGAGGGGTTATGAGAGCCCAGGGGCGTTTTGGTGTTCTCCAGCGCTGCCCTTAGCGGGGCCGGCTGGAAGGTGCGGGGCAGGGGGAGAGCCCAGGCAGGGCTGGTGCTGTCGGTGTGAATGCAACCGGTTCTGTGTCCGGCACAGTGCGTTCCGTGGGAGGATGCGAGTCTGTTGGCTGACATAGAATAGCTTTGTACAAGGTAACGCGTCCTCTAAGAGAAACGAGGGATAAAAGACCCTAGAATATAGTGTTAAGTGTTCGGTTGTGTAAAGCACGCTGGATCTCACACTGGGGGCTTCTGTGGCTTTCACAAAGAAGAAATCAAAAGCATTTAATGCTACATTGTTTTGTATGTGGATAAATCTTCGTGTTCTTCCCGAACTGATCTTGATTTTAAGGTGTTGTGATGTTCTAGATAATCAAAACTGTACCTGCTTGAAGCTGAAAACTTACTCTCTTTCCTCTCCTAACTGTGTCTCTTCTCTGCTTCAGGACAGCAGTGATGACATCGAAGATGTGTCTCTCTTTGATGCAGATGATGATGTATCCAGGAGATCGAAAAAGTCCAAAATAAGGTCAGTGGCGATGGAATTTTCAGATGAGTTCTAGGCAGAAGCACAAGGAAGGAAGGACTGCCGTGTTATATCAAATTATGTCATATACCTCTTATTTGGAATAATTTATTTGGCAGTAACAGAGAGTAATTTCTGGGTAATTGAGAGGGCCAGTTCCAGAAGCTCAGTTGGAAAGTGTAGATCTGTGCCTTCATGCTTCTGGGTGCCCTCCCATTTAATGTGTCTGTGTTCCTGTGTGGAAGGAACCTGCACAGGTACAGCGATGCTGTATAATGGGAGGCTCTCCCTGGGTTGAGGGCTGGTTCTGGGCTAGTTATCTCCTTCCCACTCTTATGTTTTATGCTGCCCTGCTGTCTGCCGTATCCTAGTGTAGTTGGTCCAGCTGCCTCCTTCCTTGTTCTGCCCGGTCTCTTGTCACAGAGCAGTGTCTGTACCCATGTGCTTGGCTTTGTGCTGCATGTTTCTGACCTGGAAATTGCAGAAATGAGGCAGAAGGGCAAGTCTGCTGTGTTGAGAAATGTGATTTTTTCCTTCAGAGTTATTTCATCTGTCAGAGCCTTTGTAAACTCACCCTCTTGCCTTACGTTGAGCACTAGGTATCTCATCCCCTTCCACCTCAGTTCTGTCTGCGTGTAGAACATCAGGCAGGTAGAACATGTCTTCCTTATGATGATCCTATAGTCAGTTTATTTCCCATATTCCCAGCGGTCACTGCACACTGGATTTGTGTTACGATGCTGATCCTTATTCTGTGAGTTGGCAGAGATCACTTGGTAATGTCATTTCTCTGGAATAGCTTCAGTTGTCTTGTCTGAAAGGGCTGTGACTGTGTTGTACTTCATTCCAGGCATCCCGTGGCATCATTTTTCCACTTATTCTTCCGAGTCAGTGCGATCGTTGTCTATCTGCTCTGTGAGCTCTTAACTAGCAGCTTTATCGCCTGCATGGTGACAATTATCCTCCTCTTGTCGTGTGACTTTTGGGCTGTAAAGGTAAGTTCCTCCTATGTTTTTGTTATCTTTGTCTTACTTTATAAGAATAATTGAACAATGATGCACAACAAAAAGTTACTTCTTTGTGCCTTTGGCAGAAAATGTCCAAGATACCCTCAAGTGCTGTGGTGTATTTCAAAGAGTTACAAAATAAGAACTTTTAAATATCTGTGTACCTCATTTCTTTTTGAAAATCAAATGGGGAACATAGATTAGGGGGTTTTTTTTTACAGATTGCATTATGAGATCACTTTCAAATCACCAGAAATATGCCTCACAGTAATTTTGTATTGTACTGGAGTACAATAGAAAATAGATTGTTGTGGACATAAAAGCCTTATAATCTTGTTTTCCCAAATGTGAAATAAATGAGCACCATTGAAAATAACAGCCCAAACAGCTGAACCTTGGTAAATGGTTTCTTTTAAGCAGAAGATAGCTTACTGCTTTTCTTCTATTTCAGAATGTCACAGGGCGACTGATGGTT
This sequence comes from Psittacus erithacus, assembly GCA_009867235.2. Taxonomy (NCBI): domain Eukaryota; kingdom Metazoa; phylum Chordata; class Aves; order Psittaciformes; family Psittacidae; genus Psittacus; species Psittacus erithacus. The sequence goes on along the minus strand of WYDI02036963.1, from coordinate 10,618 downwards.
GGCCTTCGCTGGTGGAACCAGGTGGATGATGATGGTAAAAGTCATTGGGTTTTTGAAGCCAGGAAGGTAAACGTCTTTGTTTTCTTTTTTATTCTTCTTTTAATTGTTTCTGGGTCATGAAACCTGTGTTAATTGGAGGTTTCACTTGTGATGGCCGATCGCACGGTGCAGACATTTACTTCTAGCCACAGATCTGTAGCCACAGGACTTGTTTCGTGTAGGATGCTGAATGAGCCTTCTGATAGTTGAATTGAAAGATCCTCATGCTGTATTGATCTGGCTTAATGTCAGCAACCTAAAAGTTCCACACATGATGCAGTAAAGCTTCCCATGTCACGTCAGTAACCTGCAAGTTTTCTGGTGTAAACTTCTAACAGCTGACATAGCTTTTATCACCTACAGAAAACTATTGGAAGTAGGAAGAAACATACAGCATTCCTCATGGCTATTGCTTGGTCATTGTGTTCGTGATGGCGTACTGCTGCCTCTCTAGTATCCCATCTGTCAGGCACCTCACTACATGTCTATTCACCCTTTTGATCCTTGCTGATTTCTGAGGTCACTAGTGAAGTTTGTGGTGGTGTAGGGACTTGAAGCTAAACCTTTCTTCAGCTGAGTATGTGCACTCACTGCAGGCCCATTTTTTCCTCAAAACCATGCTAGTTTAGATAAGCTAGAACATTCTGGAGGAGGGGGGAAAGGTAGCTGAACTGCTGGTGGTGCTTTAAATAAGTTGTTAATGCAGTCCTCACTTTTTAACTATTAGAGGAAGAAGTGAGTTCTGCTCTGCATAGATTTTATAAAACGAGTAGTGTAGTGTGAATCAGACCTCTCTGTGTGTAAAGAAAAAATTACCCTCCTTTAATGCTTAAGAGCACTAATACTTAGTTCTGCCAGTGCTAGGATTAATGGAATCCTGTGCAGTGATTTGGAGGTAAAAAACATTACCCCTTTGGCTGTTCCTGAGCTTTGTAACTGAACCATGCTGTAAATGTCATGTTTCCCAAACTTAACCTTTCAGCCCCAAGCATTCCAAGAAGATTTGATGCTTCTGCCCCCACAATTTCTGATAGCAAATTGACAAAAGGGTCCCTTAAATGGAAACATCTTCTATTGCAGAAAGATCTTTATGTGATTTAGAAATTGATCTTGAAGGCACCTACTACTGTTGTGTGGAGGCAAAAAACAGTGGGCTTATAGATTCTAGACTGTTTTTAATGACAGGATGATCTATACGATGGAGCAGCCTGTTAATCTCATTTCCTTTCTGTTTCTAGGTATCAGCACAAAGGAGTAAAAGCTCCTCAGAAGCAGAGTCCCGAATTTTCTGGTTGGGTCTGATTACCTGCCCTATGATCTGGGTGATATTTGCTTTCAGTGCACTCTTTTCTTTCAAAGTGAAATGGCTGGTGAGTTGACTCCCTCAACTCCAGAATAGATCTTGTGCCTTACAAGTAAATAAATGTCATTGAATTGGTGTAAATTAGTAACTTTGTTTTCTTGTGTCTTAGGCAGTGGTTGTGATGGGAGTCGTGCTTCAGGGAGCGAACCTTTACGGTTATATCAGATGTAAAGTTGGCAGTAGGAAGAACTTGACGAGCATGGCAACCAGCTATCTTGGAAAGCAGTTCTTGCGGCAGGTAAGATGATTTCCAGGGTTTTGGAACCCTTCAGTCATGTTTTTTTCTGTCCGTTAACTTCCTGACTGCCTAGGCATGAAAGGAAAGACAGCAAAAGTTATTTAGAGTTATTCACACCTAACTTCTGTGTGAATTTAAGCCCCCTCAGTTAAGTCATAGAATAACTTGCTTATTATTGGCATCAAGTTCCATTTGCACTGATTCATGAGCTCATAGTATTTGCTGGTCTCATGGGCACATGCCATACAAATTACCGGAGTGTGGCTGGTGTATTGGAAATAAAGAATGCAGTGAAAATAGTCATAAGAGTGAAATAGCTTTTGATAAACTCTGCTCCTCTTGGATGACACATTGCTAAGTTACTCCTTTCATTGCACTACTTCAGGTTGTGCTTAGCCACAAAGGTGTGCATCTGGAGGGGGATGTTACACTGATCCTTGTGCTTCAGTGCACAGCTGTAGCACACATAGTTCTTAGCTGAAAGGGCAGCTGCTGTCTTTTATAATCTTTCTCCCTTCTAACCAGCTCTTCTCAACAGGTCCTTTTCTGCCCCAGTGCTGAGTTTTCTCCCTTCTGTAGGTCCCTGCAGCAGTGGGCGCAACTGTCCTGTTCCACCTTTAGGCTGTTGTTTAACTTCTGCTTTGACCAGGTGTCCAGCTTGTGGCTGACTCTATTACACAGATGACTCTGGGGACAGTGGTTTGGCTGCCACAGGTTCACAAATGTTTGCTGGAATTATTGTCCTTAGTGTGACTAGAAGCTCAAACATTGATAATCATTTCTTGGCCATCTGTGCTGGGCTTGGCTTCTTCTGTAGCTTACTTTGCTTCTGAATGCTTTTACTACTGTGAGAGTTAACCCAGACCCATCTCAGTCTCTGGCAGAAATGAATGTCTTGTCCCAGAATGATGGCAAAGAGTCATATAATTCTCCTCTGTTCCTTTTCTTCCTTCTACAGACTGTGGCTAAAGAAGACCAGCCAGCATCCTGAGTGTAGCAGAAGCCTCAAGCCAGATTCACAGCAGTGAACAGCAGGGAGCGTTGCTCTGACAATGAGATTTAGGAGCTGCATACATGAGGTGTGAATTAAAAGAAGTAAATAAATTGTGCAAGACTTCAGGTTAACACTCCTAGCAGCTTATATTTGATTTTCTACTTGGAGTTTGTGTTTAAGTCCTTTCTTTAGTTTGATTAGTTAGCATTAATTTGCCTAAACTTTAAATTAATAACTGGCCTAGGTGGCTCTCATACAGGTTTAGAACTGCTGGATGAGTTAAGAGAAAACTGCTGCACATCCTTCTTCAGAAAAATCATGCACAGGCCGAGCCTTCTGTTACCCAAGAACTCCCCCAAATTCCTCCAGCAGTTGGTGCCTCAAATTGTTTGAGTTGTGGATGTTGCTGCGTTTTGTTCTTGGAAGTCATTGCTGCTTCTGTTACAGAGTTTAGATAGTGCTCTTTTCGCTCCACAGCTCTCATTCTGTGATCTGAACAGCACTGAGGTGGTTGCAGTGAAGGACATCTAAAGGAAATACTGCGCTTGGTCTAGTGGGGGGATCATTAAAGCCTCATGGAAACTGCAGGAAGTGACTTCCGAGCAGCTCTGCTCATTTATTTATTTACCTGAAGCATCCTTGGAATTCTCAGTAACATTTTAAACCCCTAGATTTATGGGAGATCCCTCTTCTGCCTGTATGGAGAGCGTAGCAAGAGTAAAACCAGTTTCTGAGGAAGGTTGCCTGCACATTTTCAGAGAGAGTGAATTTGGGAGCAGTTGTCTTAACGCTGTTGAAGGGACGCATCTGACACACGTGCTGTTTGGTAGCATGTGTTTGGTGCTACAGATTTCTCTCTAGCCAGAAGGGTGTAGGGTGATGTGATCTGCAGTTTCCCCACCAACCCCACAGCCCAGGGTCAAACGGAATGTGACTGACAGGGTTCTGCATTCCTTGAATCCATACAGTATGCTGTCCTTAATCCATGCACCCCAAGGAGTCTGTGAGCTGGGAAAAGAAGCCTTTTGTAGGGTCGTGAAATGTTGGCTTGCAGTGTTCAGTTAGATGGCAGAAAGTGGTGGTTTTTTTTGTGAAAAGCTGTATGAAAGGGTCAGTTCCTTCTTGTCATGTAATTTTGTTCAAGGCAGATTGTGCTTTCCCAGCTTTGAATGAGGTACTTTAAATGAAGAATGTGTTTTGAATAATGGGTATTGTAAATTGTGGGATCGCATTGACATGATTTCTCTCCCTGTACTGTAGCAATATTTGGGAGCTGTACATTTGTTGAACTCTTTGGATTGATACCTTCCTTTTGTAAATATGTATTTATAAAATCTTGAAATTAAAATGATGCTTTGTTTAACCAGACCAGATATCCCTCTGTGAGTCATGGCTGAGCTCTGTCCGTACACTGTTCTTGTAATGTAGCTTTAACAGGGGTTACTTGTCAGGTTAAACAGTGCTGGGTTTGGCACAGTTTCTTGCACCCAGAGGTCTTAAACAGTTTGCTCTGTGTGAACACTTTGGTTTGAAGTGTGCTGGAGTGGTTATTGTGCAGAGGAGAAGCAACCCGCACTCTGTAAGGCCCATGTGAAGTGGATGAGATGCTTCTCAGAGATCCCCTCTGCCCAGCTTCCCCTGGCAGGTGGCAGCACACTACTGTAAATGCTTGTGCCACCACATAGTGAGAACTTCTGGACCCCATTTACATGGAAGGGATGATTTATTTCTAAGGAATGAATGAGAACAGGCAAAACGAAGCTGATCATGGAAGTAAAGGTGCTGCTGCCGCCACATGGGGACGCACAAGTGCAATGGGAATCCTTTCTGCTCCAGTCCAGCGAGCCCCAGTTTGATGCTGCCGTCGGAAGGACAGCAGTGATTCTAGCACAGCTCCAGCCACGAGGTAATTTTAAGATGTGTTGAAAGTTTTGGGCTTACTGTTTGTTTTCCTGCTGCCAAAACTGCCCTTAAACTGCTGGAAAATAGAGAGTGTTTTTCTGAAAGTTGCAGTTCATTTCATCAAGGACAGAGGCATTTATTAGTACGTGGCTTTAAATATAACCCTCTCTGGCTTATTTTTAGCCTCTTGGCAACCATTCAGTCTTTGAGCTCCTGAGAAGCTGGCAGTTTAATGCATTTCTCTCCATGGATCAGAACCAAATTCCTTATCACTGCCGCAGTTGGGTATGAGTCTCGTTTGATTTTTACTCACACTGTGCTGGGCTTTCCTGTGGAGCAGGAAGTGGGAGTTGCCACGGAATGGGGAAATTCTCTGAACGTGCTTTTTTCACAAGCCTCTGGAATGCACACTAAGCCAGTTCCTTGAGCATTAGCTGTGTAATGGTGGCCCCACCTCAGACCTGGGTGGTGGCTGAACTTTCAGGGTTTACAGAAGCAGAAGTACTCCAATAATAATAAACCACTCTTCGCTCTGAAATAGCAAAGCACACCTTGGGTGTTGCAAGCATAGCAGAAAGATGAGCTTGAAATCATCCTTATTTAACAGGAAGAGCCATTCTGAGTCCTTGGAGGACAGTGTTTTGGGCCAATGGGAAGCTTTGATTGCAGAGCTGGGGACAGAATAGGCCTTGGGGGACATTAGCTGTCTGCTTTGGGGTGGACAAAACCTCATCCTTCCCATGTGTCCTAGGGATGAGCTGCTCTGTTGCTTTTTGGCCATAGCCAGCACCCATCCCTTTCTGCTGCTACAGAGGCAGTTTTGCTCTGTCTGGAGCATCTCCCTTTCCCTCTGTGCTGCTCCCTGCCCTGGGGGAGAGCTTCAGGGAAGGGTGGGCGAGGGATGCTGAGTGCATGGACAATCTGGCCCTGGGCTCTTACAGCCTGTCTGTCTTTTCATCCATGAATTTCTTGGAGACTTGGGCCTGAGAGGGCTGCAGGGAAAGGTCTATGGCTGCAGGGAAAGGTCTATTGTAGTTGCTTGGCAGAGGCCACGGTCAGCCCTGCTTACATGGGACAGGACATCCCAACTGGTATTTCCTAAACAAAAAGCTGCAGTGACTAATGAAGAGTGACCTTTGGGAAGACCAAAGGGAGTGGGGATGCGGGCGAGGAGGGTGGATGTTGGCCAGGACCCAGTGCTGCTTCCAGGAAGGAATTTCTCACTTCCCGCCTGCCTTTCTGTGCAAACAGCCCCAAGATGGGAACAGGCATCCCTTCCCACCCTGCAAACCCCCAGCAAAGAGAGCCTCCCCACTGCCCTGATAAGGCAGGCAAAGGGAAGAGAGAAAGGAAATGCTATTTCTGTTTTACTGATAGCAGCATTTTTATACCACAGAGGACACATGGGCCCATCATTATCTGCCTGTGTGTGCCTAAAGCAAACTGGGTTCCTTCCTATCTCCTCCATGCGTGCCAGCACATGGTTCGGGGCAGCTGATGCTGGGGACATTCTGTCCTGTTTCTGCTGCTCAGCCACAGGCTGCAGTGCTCAGCTGCTTGAATTCCACTCCTGTTTCAGGGGGAAGCATTGCCTTTGGGTACTTGGGGACAGCCTCTTCCTTGGCTTGCAGCACGTTATGTGTGCTCCCAGCTGTGTCTTGAATCTGTGAGAATGCATCTCTGGGTCAGTCTGAACCTGTCAAACCCAAGGCTTGCCTTGAGCAGCAGTTTCTGTGTGCCTTGCAAAGACTGCATGGAAACGGCAAACTCAGCCATGTTTCCAGGAACACCTTTTGTATCCACAGGTTTATGGCTCACTCCATGTCATCTGATCAGTTTTGCTGCCATTAGTTTGATTGATTCCTTCCTGAGCCCACACCAACTGTTAGTATGGTGTCCTGTGGCAGAGAGTCCCACAGATTAACACAGGCACCTGTTTAAGCCCAGGCTCAGCATCCATTTGTCTTTATAGCAGGAGGGTTTCTTTAGAGGGGCAGGTTCCTGCAAGCCCAGGACTTTGTGCATCCCTATTACAGCATCCTGCTTGCCTGGGGTTTCAGTTTTTAATGGTGCATTGGGTCTCTGCTAGGCATATTTTATGCTGCTGATAAGCAGCATCCTCAGTGGCAGGTCTGTGAGGGCTCTGCATGGAGCTGGCCAAGTTCAAGTTCATGGAAAAAGAGTTCATTTTGACTCTCCTAAAGACAGGATCCTACAGCAGAGTGTCAGTGTTGCTGCTGTCCCCTGGGCTTTCAGAGCATGATGAAGCATCTGATGTGCAGGTTTTGTATCCACAGGTAAAAGCAGAAGGGTTTTTATGCGTTATCCTGCTTCCTTTCTGTATAAATGAACTCTGCACACTTCAAGGGCCAGCAGTCTGTGCCAGAGCAAGCCTGCTATCCCCAAAAGGTGGCCATGGTTTAAATCAAAGAGGTTTCTGGAGCCCCAGAGATGGTGGGGAGGATGTTTGGTTTCCCTCCATAGACAGGTGGGACTTCCCTTGGCGAAAGCCACATTGATGCTCTTCAGCTATTCCTTATCTCTATGAATCTCAATCTGTAGAACTCCAGAGTTTACTCAACAGAGGAGTTGGATTTTCTGCTCTATTGTTCCTCATATTCCTCCCAGAATCCCTAAAAAACCTCAAGTCCCAGTCTCACACTTGCCATCTTCCACCCATCTGGCACCAAAAGCAGTTGCTTTGACTCAGTGGCTTGGTGGGTTCATCCCTAAATACTTTGAACGCCTCCTAGAAGGAGCCTGCTGAGTTCCTCCTCTTCGTGGTGCCAGCTTGTGCAAACCTCCTTTTATTTAGTTCATTTTGGGTGAGTTCTTTAGCTTGATTTTTCACTCTCAATCACAAAGCAATGTGTAAACAACTCCATAGTAACCGCTGGAGCACATGAGTCATTCAGCTCTTCTGCCACAGGACATACTCACTTGCCTTTGCCCGCTGTTATGTTTCCAGATTAAAGGAAGGTTTAGCTGTTGAGGTTATGGTTTCCTGCTGAATGTACTCATGTTGAGTCCAGCCCTTTTTTGATGGTTTGTGTGACTTCTCCCCCATTACAGCCTCTACCCATGGACCTTCCACATGTCGTGTCCTCTCTGCTGTAAGGTTTAAAATGCCAGTTAAGTTTCTTGTAACTGGTAGCTGGGTTATATTGTGCTTTTATTGGAGCCCTCCCTCGCATCTAGACTCTGTTTCAGAAGGAATCTGAATCGCCCACCAAAAACTGCCTCTGGTCTTATGAACTTTCACACCCGCTTCCCAGCATCTGGGAGCCCACTGGGCTGGAGGTGCCCAAGCCCAGCTGCAGGCAGAGATCATGGCCCAAAACCTCACCCAAAATCTCGTTGGATGAGGAAAAACTGACCACTCTTTTGCACAGTTCTTGGGTACGTGAGCTCTTGGTTTCTTATAGTCTGCAGGGTTATCATAGAATAGGTTGGGTTGGAAGGGACCTTTAAAGCTCATCTAGTCCAACCCCCTGCCATGGGCAGGGACATTTTCAACTAGATAGGTTACCTAGAGCTCCATCCAATTTGCCCTTCCCTTCCAGGGATGGGGCATCCACCACCTCTCTGGGCAACCTATGCTGTTCCTGGTTTAATTAGCATATGGACTGGAGGGAGGAGGAGATGGGGACTTTGCTTGGATCTGTCCCCAGCTCAGGACCGGATCATGGCAGTGGTGTCTGGGTGGTAGCTGAGACAGGAGTGTGGCACAGCTCTGATTGAAGGTTGAGGAATCTGGCCCTGACACCTGAGGTTTGGTGCCTTCAGCAGCCATCACAAGCCACACATGGACTGATCCCCCTGAGCTCTTCTGCCACTGCTGCTAGTGGAGACATCTCAAATCCCACCGCTCCCAACTACTGCAAGAGCAGCCTCAGCATGGCAGGAGGAAAGTGCAGGATTGGTAACATCCCTGCGGGGTTTTCCTCTTTGTGCCTCAGTGGGAAGTGCAACATTCCCTGGGGGTTTACCAGCCTGGGATGTAAAATCAGCCCTTCCTTTAGCATGTCTGGGCAAAAACCTCTTAATCTCCCGTGTGCTTAAGGGCACCATCAGCAAACATCTGGAGCAGCACTGCTGGGCTGACCCTGCTTCCAGCCCAGCCGGCCTCTGCGCAGCTCAGGCTTCATCCTTCTCCCATCCAGGTCTCTGTTGGCGGCAGAGGGAGCTCTTACGCTTTTATTCTTTTAATTCATTAACTAAATGAAAACGGAGCAAAGAAAGTTTTCTGGAAGGGCTTCCTGGAAACGCCTCCGAGGATCAGCCCTGTGATGTGGGAAGCGCCAGGAGCAACCAGCACATCCCATGTGAGTGTGGGACCGCAACGGGGAGGGTGTCACCCCTGGCTGCAGCTGCCCGGAGGGGTGACAAAGAGGAAAACAATAACCAAACCCACCTCTCCTTCCGTTAGTGCTCCCTCTGAGCTTTTGGGGCCGAGCAGGGATATAAAGGGAACATGATTTCACCTCCCTGGTGTTACAGGGTGGTGTGAGCAACGCTAGAGCTGGAAAAAGTAAGTAAAAAGCAAGTTCGTTCCCAGCTATGTGTGTGTGTGGGGACCAGCGGCTGGGTTGTCTCCTCAAACAGACTCTGATATTAGGGAGTAAACTGGGATTAAATAAATACTCCATAGGAAGCGATTCAGCTCAGCAGCAGGTGCCCGTGTGTTGGGAAGGTCCTTGGGAAGGACTTGGTGCCCTCAAGTCTTTCCCAAGCCTCCTGTTTGCAGCACTGAGTCTGGATGGTTTTGGTGCTGGGTGAGGAATAGCTGTCACTTGCTTGGTGGTATTTCAGTGCAGAACCACACCTTCAAATCCCCCATCCCTCATCGGGTCTGTTCCTACCCATGAGCTCCCCAGTCCATCACAACCTGGTTCTGCAGTTGCTCCTCACTCCTCGTGCTCCATGCAAACAGTTCAGCCCCTCTACTAGGGTGGTCTCACAGACAGACGCGGAGTACAAACATCCCCAGTGTAGTTTTTGGCAACATCAATGTTTCTGGCTTCAGATACATCAGCAGGACTTGTCGCTGCATGTGGCTGCTGCCCTCTCTCCCACCTCAAAGTGCTCTTCCATGATTTTAGGGTATTCACAAAGCAATAACCTGTTATTGAGGCCTTGGGTTTCATTTTTAAGCGGCAGGACTGCAGTTTGCACACTGCAGCCTCACCTGGCTGCCATCCCCCATCCCCATCCATGCAGAGACTGCAGCACTCTCATCCTTATCTTCATCATCATCCTCTGCGAGCATGGCAAGCACCATGGTCACACATCTCATGGCTGCTGGTCTCTCTTCATGTGTGGGACCACGTGTGTGTAACAGGGGTTGGACACGGTAGGGTTTGGGGGTTTATATTTTCCTTAAAAGGAGCAAGAAATGATTTCCTATCCCCTGTGACCTGTTGCCACCCCTGCACATGAATGGCTGTGGATACCAGGACTGATGGGACCAGCAGTATCCTGCCCTTCTCCCACCACAACAGCAACTGGGGTGAACCCTGAATTCTTGGTCTTCAGCCCCAAGTTTGAGGTCTTTTTTTTTAGCAGGTGTGACACTACATTGCAAGCTTTCAGACTTGGGACTGAATGGACACATCCTGCAGGACAGCCTGAAAGGCCATAGGACTTGATCTTCAGGGCTTATGGCACTGTGGTAATACCCACCCCAGCTCTGTACAGTGCATGTGGGCACCCCACAAACACTGGGAGTAAAGACATGGCCACAGCAGAAAATGGTTCTTGATTACTTGGACAGGAGGAAGGAGCCCTGCAGGGATTGCAATTCCTAGGACTTTCTCTTTGCCATACTGGTTCGTATCCACATTAAACATTCAGACCCTCTTTCCGTTTGGTTGTTCTTTTTCTTGGAAATCATAGAATCCCAGAATGGTTATGGTTGGAAAGGACCTTAAGATCATCCAGTTCCAGCCCCCTGCCATGAGCAGGGACACCTCCCACTAAACCATGGCACCCAAGGCTCTGTCCAGCCCGGCCTTGAACACTGCCAGGGATGGAGCATTCACAACTTCCCTGGGCAACCCATTCCAGTGCCTCACCACCCTCA
>WYDI02036962.1:0-22233 GCA_009867235.2 Psittacus erithacus | reverse complement strand
GCCTTAGCATGCCTTCCAGGAGAATCTGCTCCAAGATTTTGCCAAGCACAGAGGTGAGACTGACTGGTCTGTAGTTCACTGGGTCTTTTTAGTACTAAGAGCATGTTGGAGTCTAATACCGTGTAATTCAGTAGGGATTAAGAATACAGTAAATTTTGAGTTAAGATTAAAGACAATATTGAAATGTCAGCTGTATAAAAGTAAAAATAATAATAAAAAAATCTTGCAAATCTTTCAGCAGCAATCGCAAATGATGTACAATACAGAATTGAACATCCTGACCATTTCAAGATATGTTCAGATTTTTGAAACTCTGAATTGTTCTCGCATGCTGCTACTGTTCCTTTCTTCTCTATCAAATCTATAATGTTTATTTTACATGTATTGCTTCTTTTGCAGCTGTTATTCTCAATAGAAAGCTCCTTGTAAGTAACATGTAAAGCTAGGCATTTCTTCTAGTGGTTCCATATACAGTTAGCTATTGCCCTGTGCTGAGGAATACTGCCCTTTCAAATTGTTTTTGAAAGCACAGCGTCCATTTTATTTTACATCCTTTAAAATAAGCCATTCGGGCTAGATCCTAAGCTGTGGCTTCCATGAACTGCTTCGCTTGAATTTCCATGGTGTCTTTTACTTAATTTTTCTTAGTGCTCATGCCCTATATAAAAATACCTGAATTTACTATTTACTTGATGTTCATACAAACACGCACCTGGCAAATCTGCAGCAAGCTTTGTCGCTGTTTTGTTCATAGCTGCTTTTTCTCCTAAATCACTGTCTAAAGATACCAAAGATACTTTTGCATACTGTTGGTGTTTTTTTTAAAAGTTTGCTTTTTAGAAATCAGGATGTGCCTCAGTCAGGTCCTCAGTTTGAAATGAGATTTTTGAGCTGTGAGAAACTTTTTGTACTATCTGAGGAAACTTTCATTAAAAAGAATGAAACTTGTTTTCAATCAAGTACATATTGTTTAGGTATATAAAATCCCCTAAATTCTGCAGTATGGTTTAAATGTTTCTCATATATTTGTTAGCAGAATAAAGGCACTAGGAGAAAACTAAAAATAGTTTCAGTTGTGTATCTGAAACAAGCATCAAAAGACCGTGTTTAAAGAAAAATTTGAATAAAGAAAGCTTCAGGGCTTTTTGGTGCAGAAGCAGTATGCTGTAAGAGCGGAGATGTTATGGAAACAGATATGAAGACTGGAGAGGTTCAGTTTGGACGAGAGCCGACTGGGAATGTTTTGTTTTTGTTGTGCGGAAGTCAGTGCTATGATGGTAGCGAAATTAAACATTCTGCCTATGTTCATTTAGCTGTAGATTGGCTCTTTTGGGACTTGACTCAAATGCAGGAATGAAACTGAAACTGCTTCTCAGAATTTTGAAGACTTGTGCTTTCTCTGTGCCAAAAAGAAATAAAGAGGGAAAAAAAACCCCCATGGATCAATGAACTCTTTTTTTCAATTATTTTGCAAACCAATACAGATTCCAGGGAATGAATCATCTAATGATATTTCACTTCTTAAAAATTTAATGAAAGAGATTATTCTCTGAAGTAACCTGCTGTGCCTGTTTCACAGTGGCAATATACAATATTCCCTGAAACTATTTCTGATATTACTGAGTCTAACATGGTTTAGGATGTTTGATGGAAAAATTAGGTGTGGGAGAGATGCTGGTTAGAGTACCCAGTAGTCTTGGGGATACTACACTAGGCTGGGAGTCTGGGCAGAGTGGGTTTTTATCTTACTAGCTGGCACAAGTACTAAAGCAAAATAAACAATTGGACTGTGTGGCAATCTGATATAAGATTCTGTTGCTTCACAACAGTAGAAAGCTGCTTCTGAGGTTTCGTAGATGTGATAAAGTTAAGGTACGTCTTGCTATTTATGATGTGTTGGATGTAGAACTGAAAGCCTTGTGTTGTTTTGTGGCGTGTTGCCAACAGCGCTGCAAACAATGAGCAGAGAGCATGATACGTGGGAGGCTGCTTGCTTGTTAAGTCAATCTTCTAAGATTGAAGGGAGATTTGTGACACTAGCTGACTTTAGCTGTCAACATACAATGGATTTTTTGCTCATTTTTAATGTAGGCTAATATTTAGTGTGCTTTGAGAAACTGATACTCTCTAATACTTCTGAAAGTTGCTTTGTTCTATTCTATACAGTGATAACGATGCTCAGAGGTGATTTCCGATTTTGAGTGCCTCATTCTGTGGATGAAAATTTAAGAATCTGGAACTGAAAGTGCTACTATTTCCGTGGTTTCATTAGGTTGCTATGTCATATAGCTCCTTCATAAATTCTGTGATCTTCAATATAAAATTAGTTCACACTTTTGGCCCCATTACTTTGGTGGGAGCACTCTTCCAGACTTCTCTGTCACAGTGTTTAGGAACCATCATTTGAATTTAAGACGAGTATGTGGATAATTTATATCCATTTGTTTTCATTCCTGTATTCTTTTTCCCTTAAAGCTTTGTCTCTCAGTGGTGTTTAAACTCCTGTTGTATTTATGCTCTGTAAGAAACTTAAGGGAATCATGCAGTTTAAAATCATATGGAGGGCTGAGGTAAACCATCTTCAAGCATCCCAATAATTAATTCTTATTTCTTGCTGCCTTTATACCTGTCACTCGTTTTTATATTTGGTCTGTACAGAATGCAAGTTTTAATGGTGTAGGATTACAGCAGTGGTGTAGTATTAAATACAAAATGTTCAGTACTCCTTAAGATCTGTATTCCCTTTCTTTTTCTAGATGCCTTGCACAGCTTCATGCTTAATGATTTAGAAGACTAAATATAGTATTTCTCAGCATATATGGGCACTAGATTTGCAAAGGGTTGGCCTTCATAAATGTTAAAACTAGTTATTGCAATATAATTCTGAAGTGATATTTAATGCCGTGGTAAAATCACTTATTTTACTTTTGAGGAGTACTAAATTTTCCAACTAAGATGACGTCCATGTCATCATCACAGATTGTTGTTTGTTCAGTTCCTTTTGTTTGGATGAATCTCAGAAAAATATGTATTATGCATGAACACTGCAGATGCACTATGAAATCATAAGCCGTCCAAACGTTGAGCTATTTGTATTACACAAATGCCAGTAAATTTGCAGTTACCAAATACTGAACTGCTTCTGTACACAAGGACTAAGGCAGTATGTGCATTCAGCAAGTTCTTTGTTTTCATTACTGCAAACAAAAACAAAAAACCAGAGCTGTCAACGAATAAAAGTTTGCTAAATGAAGAGCAAAGATTGTCTCTGCAGCCTGTGTCTGAGATTGTTGCATAGGCAGCTGAGGACACACAGCAAGATCTTCAACTAAGACTATGCTGCTATTGTGTTGAGTTTTATAAGCACAACAGGCATGAGCCAGAATACATTTAGAGAACGGTTATGCTAATATTAGCAATTGCCTAAGTATAGATACTGTTTCTGAAAATACTGTGACAGATACTCAGATACAGGTAGAGAAAATCACTTTTGGTATCTTCAAATATATCCCTAGATTTAGAATATGTATCTCGTAGACTTTTTTCCTCTTTTATATCTTTTCTCTGCTGCCACATACAGTATGATTTCCTACAGAACATTGTACTTAAACAGTGGGTGTTATTTCATGACTCAAGATTCATTAAGTCATTACAACCATTATGGTTTTATAGTGTTGTTCTTTTTTCATACTGGGAGAATAGAAGTCTTGCCTATTGTTTATTTCTATTAAAAATCTACGGACATAAGTCAAGTACATGCTTTTATTAAAATAGTTTATTGTTTGTTGGAATGGTATTAATTGGAGTGACATTAATATAACTGCAACTTAAATCATGGAATTCTGTTAAAGGCAATGAAAATATTTCTTTGTTTTTAATAAGAATTTTTACATAGCATTAGTGATGCACATCACATTCCATGTGGTGGAGAAGAAGATAAAACCTTAGAAAGTAAATAAATCTGGACATATATGAATGATTAAATATTACTCTTGTTTAGCTTACTATAAACTCCAACTACGACTAAGAAATCTGAGCAGTCTGCTCATTTGTGCTGAATGTCCAATTTATGTGCTCAGGTTCAGAAGCAAACAAAAAGCCGCCATCCAGTAGTAGTGTCCTTGATTGTGTTAAAAAAATAATGCAATTTAATAGGTACCAATGCTGTGAGTTCTAGAATCAATATTTTTGATTAAATACAAATTTACTTTGTACACTCAGAGAAGTTATTAATTCATTCTTGAAAAATTTCTTTCCAAAGTTTTGGTAGAGGAAAGAGAAACAACCTATTGATGGTTCAATATTGGGGTGGTTAGGTGACAGTACTTCATACAATGTGAAAGTGTATCGACTTTGTAATGGTTAGAAGACATTAATCTATTATGAGAGTGTAACACCTACATTCTGCCAAAGGGCCTGCACTCTCCATGGATTGAGAAGTTTACTCGCATTACCCAGTTTACTTTTTATGGATAAAAAGTCAGCCAAACTGTTCTGAAATCTGCAGACCTAACCAGTTGTATACACATGGAAATCAGCTGTTCTTTTAACAAAAGCTGTTAAGCAGTTGGCAACTATTGCAAGTCATTACCAGATTTGGCTGGATGGAAATCCTTTTTACATTAATTTGCTGTCACCTAAAGGCATGTGAGCTTTTGGGGTGTATTTAGACATGTTTAGGCAGAGTTTGCTTTTTTTGTGGCAGGTTGCTGGGACGTTTCTACGGCAGAGCATTTTTAGGAATTGAGGGACCTAGCAGATGCACTGAAATGATAACCTTGCATTGGGGTTTTGCACAAGGAGGGGTGTTTTACTATTTAGAAATGGAGCAGGTATTTTGGTGGGGGGGGGGGGAAAAAAAAAAAAGTAAATGACATCCTTTTTGTGATCCGACACTGATTTTCAGTAGTTAGTATTTTTAGTAGTTAGTCCTGCTGCTACTTAAATGTATTATTTTTACTAGAAATTTAGTAATTTGTAGTAAAATCATGGAGATTTAGATTAGATATAAGGAAGAAATTCTTCGCTATGAGGGCAGTGAGATACTGGCACAGGTCGCTCAGAGAAGCTGTGGCTGCCCCATACTTGGCAGTGTTCAAGGCCAGGTTGGACGGGGCTTTGGGCAACCTGGTGTAGTGGAAGGTGTCTCTGGCCATTGCAGAGGGTTGGAATTGGATGAGCTTTAAGGCCTCTTCCAACCCAAACCATTCTATGATTCTGTGAAGTTGTAAGTCTTTTAGTAGTTAACACATTTATTGGTATCTATTATTTGATAGAAAAAGGAATCATTTGGTTCTTATATTTGAAAAGTTTAAGTGTAAAAAAAATAATATATACTTAGTTTGAAGAAACTGTAGTTGAATCAGTCACTGTGCTTTGTAATTGTGTTTACGTAAAATATGTAATGTTCCGAAATTCCTAGCTAAGGGACAGCAGCCGATGTGTCAAAAAAAGGAAGGGTTCAGCTTTATGAATGGGAATGCAAAATTAAAGGAATTATCCAGCTGCTGAAAAAAATAATTAAGAAAAGAACGGATGTTTGCAGGAAGGTTGATGGTGAGCAGTAATTCTCTTTCATTATCAATCTCAAAAGTTGGGTTTTTTTTCAGAGTCAACATGTGGTTCTTACTTTTTGATAATTGTGTACTGATTACAACTAAAAAGCCGGCAATCATGCTTTTCTAAAGTTCATTTCCATTCTGAAGTAATTTTTTGCCTGGTCCTGGAGTTAAGAGTCTTCTATGTTCTGAAGGGAACTCAAAGGCTCCCAGACTGTGAGTTCTATGTGTAGAGAGAATTCTTCAGTCAAGGGAAGCTGTACGAAAGGTGGAGAAAAACTGAAGTAATGGGTAAGGTGCATTGGGAGTTAAAGCAAATCCCTTTCTCTACTGCATTATAAAATACATCTTTCTAAAACTGAGTGGATAAAATGTAGTGTAACCTTTAAGTAGCATCTTAATATATTCCCCTCAATTTGACAATAGCATGGCAATTAACAGATGGAGGGAAGGCATTTATTGAGATTAGCAATACAACTGTCATTGAGTCATACTGACTTTATAGAGAGAGCTGATATGTTGGGTTTTTTTTTAGTCAAAACTGAAGTGTTGATACATTCATGTGAAAAAGTAACAGTCCTTTGGAAAGCCTTGCTGAAAAATGTGGATGCAAACATTTTTTGTGGGTTTAAGGGAAGATGGGACAAGCTTGTGAATACAGGACTGTTGGGGGTTACTGAACAGATAAACCCGCATGAGGCTCAAGAAGTCCAGCTGGAATCAGGTGGGAATGCACATGCGTTTAGAGGTAACAGTTTCCTCTGAAGGTGTGGGTTTCAGGGTGTTCACAGTGAAACAGAAGAAACTTAAATATTAGGTACTTGGGTTTGTTGTTCTAGCTGGAAAGCTAATTATCTTTAAGGGAAGAAGGGAAGCTTTGCCTGCTCATTTTTACTACCTTTCTCATTCCAGATATTTGTTTCATAATTACTGCTGTTTGATTTCTTGTGTGATTTGGTAGGTTTTGTATTTTGTGGAAGAATTAAACCAAAGGGCCAGTTTGGTTGTTACTTTAACACTAAGCAAAAATTGTAATGCCAAAGAGTATATTTCCAGGCTTATTTTGTCAGTTAAACAGATTTGCATGCAAGGGTTCTTTCTGTAGTTAGATTCATTAAAAATTAATTAATGGTTGATGACTACTGAAGACCAGGCACTCTCTTTCAAGAGGCACTTTCAGAGACCTTTGGTAGCAATCCCAAAGTGCTTGAAATACAAATGAAGGGAGAAGAGAAAGTCTGAAGAGAGGTTACTGATTGAAATTGATGGAATATACATGTAGTTGAAGTTATGGGTAGCAGAGTGTGACAAAGGGTGCTTCTTTCTGGAGTATTCAGGTGTTTTCAAGTTTGAGAAGTTTTAAAGGGAGTATTGCTGTGTGTTTGGTATTTCCTTGGATTAGGAGTGGAGTCTAGCATTAAATATGCCTGTATTTTCCAAATAATTTTATTTTTGTAGTATTGCAAGAAAAACCAGCTTATTTCTCCAAGATTATATCTCTGACTTCCATGGCTAAACTGAATAGTCCAATGGCATGCTTTAAAGTCTCCTGTGAAGACATTTGGAACATTGTCGTGGTTTAAGCCCAGCTGGCAACCCAGAACCACGCAGCCGCTCGCTCACTGCCCCTCTTTTCTCCCCCCAGTCCTGGAGGGATGGAGAGAAGAATCGAAAGAATGTATCTCCCTCAGGTTGAGATAAGAGCAGTCCAGTAACTAAGGTATAACACAAACCACTGCTGCTACCACCAATAATAACAATTATAAGAGAAATAACAAGGGAAGAGAATACAACCGCTCACCACCCGCTGACGGATACCCAGCCTGACCCAAGCAGTGATCTAGCCCTTCTGGGTGACTGCCCCCAGTTTACATCCTGGGCATGACGTGCTGTGGTATGGAATACCTCTTTGGTTAGTTTGGGTCAGGTGTCCTGTCTCTGCTTCCTTCCGGCTTCCCCTTCTCCCTGGCAGAGCATGAGGCTCAGAAAGTCGTTGGTCAGAGTAAACATTACTGAGCAGCAACTAAAAACATTCGTGTTATCAGCGCTGTTCCCAGGCTGAGAGTTAAAACCACAGCACTGCACCAGCTACTAAGAAGGAGAAAAATGACTGCGACTGCTGAACCTGGGATGAACAGAGGGGAAAAAAATTGCATTTTGTATCTTAGAGCTCTTTACTCTCTTTAATTTTTTCCCTATTTAGTTTTTTTTTCTGTCCTCTGCCAATTCTTACTCTTCTTAGGCAAAAAAAAAAATGTAGGTATGTGTTTTAAAAATAGTGACACTTGCTTGTTTTCTCATGCCTGCATAAAGTACGTGCATCACAATTGCCAGAAAAGTAGCCTGGGACTAAAGGTTTATGTATTGTCAGTCAGCTCACTGTACTTGTGTGACCTACTCATGTTAAGACTGGTATTCTGATTCTGTGTTAATTGCTCCATTGTTATTAATATATGCTGCCTGTTTCTGACCTGTTTTGTTTAGAATGCATGTTGGTTTTTAATGTGCATGACATTTAAGGGTTATGGATTGAAAAATTAAATTTTACAAAATAAAAAAAAATCTCACACATTTTTAATAGGGTTTACAAAAGAGCTAGTCTACATTTTCCCTCTAGCAAGATGATACAGTGTTGAATTAAGTGTCAGAACTTCTGTGGCCATGTAAGATTTAATATTCTGGTCAAAGATATTAATTGTCTCTTGTAATGGGCAGATAGATTTGCCTAAAACCTGCTTGTTAATTAATAGAATTTTTTTTTTAAAGCACGTAATTTTCAAATGAGATTTCAGACTTTTAATTCTTTGATAGAAAGATTTTTGTGTTGTTGTAGGCATCTCTTTTTTTTCTTTTCTTTTTTTTCTTTTTTTTCTTTTTTTTGAGGGCCACAAGAAAATGTTGCTTTGTGTGATTTAGAAATTTTGTATTGGAGTGTGAAAGTAGAGCTTAGGTAGTGCGGAAATTCAAATTCAGATCATCTCTCATGCAAAACATGCCCAAGCTTGGATAGAAAAATAAATAAAAATATCTCAAGGGTCAAGCTGTTGCTGCTGTTCACTGCAGCATGAAGGAACCGAATTTACCACTCATTTATACAGATCTGCATGTTACACCTAATAAAAAAGTAGAAATGGCCACAACGAAATTATGTATGAAGCAAGTTACCACTCTTACAGTCTCTTAAGCTTTTTCAGAAGTGCCACTTTTAAAACTCCAGCTTTTAGTGTTGAGGATCAAGGGGAAAATGAAGTCAGCGGAAGCATTTGCAAGCTATTTTATCTTTCAGAGAAAGGGAGAGCTGAATGGTGGAGCTGTGGCTAGACAAACGTATCAAAAAAGCATTAGGCTGTATAGCTGATCTCATTTCATGCTGTGCTGTAGATGACACACAAACCTGCGAACAAAGGTAGTATATATTGGGTAAATTCTCAAGGATGCTGGAAAGCTCAAATATATGTGTTTTCATTGACTTTCATTTATCACTGTAGCTCTTTTAATCTACACTGATGTAGGGTTCAGTTCGTACATTAAAAGCTCTTACTTTTCCTCTGTTCCATTCTTGTTTTTTGTCCACCAAAATATATCTTAACCATAATAAAATTCTTTTGTACTAAGCATTTACATAAAGCCAATACTCATGCTTCATTGTTGTTAAAAGAAAACGCTCTATAATAATTTTACTTATTCCAGGTGCCTTTTTCCTCCCTATCATTCAAAAGACCTTGAATAAAAAAAAAAAAAATGTTCTAAAGAACGGAATACAAGATTGTAAACAATGAGTGCTGCATATATGCATCTAGTATTTACCCACAGGTTTTAGGGTAACTTTTTTCCTTTGATGCTAGACTTTCTACATTGTGGTAGTGGGGAAGGAACCGTTTCTGATATGTCAATGAATAGGATTCCTGATAGGGGAACAAAAAAGAAAGAAATTAAAAAGCCCAAATAGTAATATGTTCACTGCCATTCCTGGAAAGCAGCTACAAAAAAACTCAGATAATAAAGCATTCACTGCAGTTCACTGAAAAGTGACTATACTGCCAAAAATACTGGCCATAATTTGAGTCTTTAACATAGAGTTGAGTGAGAGATCTACAGATTCTTAAAATTTCTTTATGTAGATGAAGGCGTTAAATAAACTTACTGCACTCATGGAGCAGAATTTTTTTTTTTATTGCAAAAAATAACATCTGTATTTAACTTTTTTTAAAATCTCATAATTTTTTCTTTATGACACTAGTGAACCACTCTGGTCAAAAGTTTGCTCAGTAGGAATAAGCTGTCTATAGGTATATTTTTTTAACACATAGACTTTATATTGGTCTGTCACCATAATCCATCAAAATTCCATTTTAACAGTAGGGAAAATCTGCTTGTGGTATCTGCCATTGAGAGTCACTTGCACTAAAGAAAACAATAAGCTTTTCTTGCTGTGAGAAAGGTCTCTTTTCCATCATTCCTGTGTTATACTTTGTTATTTTGCAATTCTGTTGTTCCTAATACATAACCAGACTGTACGTCTGTTCATGCCCTGTTTTTCAACATGGATATGCAAGAACAGTCTTTGTTTTGTACTAAGATAGTCATGGCTATCTCTTTGGATGAGCAAGTAGTTTATTTCTCACTGATTAAGTGTTAGACCAATAAAATACATGAACTCCACTTGCCTTTTTTCTGCATGTTGGGGGTTTATGACTGAGATCCCCTACCTCATTTCACACAGCTACCAGCATAGTGGTTTAAAAAATATGGGAACAGCCTTTTACTAAAGCTCAGGTGTCACCTAGTTGAGAGTTACAGGGATGGTCAAAGAAGCACTCTTTTCCTCCTGGTGCCTAGGACACAGAGTGATGACGGGACTGGACAGCAGCTGCTGTTGCAGGCTCTTGATCCTGAGGCTACACTTTCCAAGGTCTATGTTGATTTCTGGATTGCGCTGTGTGAGCTAACTACTTTATAATCCTCAGTCATAGCTGATGTCACATATTTTCTAGGCTGTGACACCGCTGTGTTTAAACCACTGTGCTCAGGGTGGAAAACAGGATTTGTGATAAAACCGTATTTTGTTTTAAAATTCTTGTGTTATTTTGCATTTTCAACTGGAATCATTTAAGTGGGGAGAATTTAGGTGCTTTTTCTAGTCAGCAGCTGGAAGCAGTGGGATGCTGGGATTTTATGAAGTAACCAATGTAAATTGTTGTAAAATTCCATTATTTTGTGTAGGTTTTGAATGTAGATCTTTGTCAGTGTTTAATGTGTCTTGGTTTCTGCAAGCATAGTGTTAGCCAAATGCATTATACAGGAAAATGCAACTACTGAGAACATGATGCTACACTGCATTAAACAGAAATGTAGAAAATTTAGCATTTTCTAGTTACCATTATTATTATTGTAATCTCAGTAATACTTTATGAGATTCCTTGTGGTATGGCTTCATAAGTAGTGAAATATGCCAGGGAGCTTTTGGGTAAGAGCTTTCAGCAAGGTGATTTCCAGCCCCATTTTGATATTTATCTTCACGTCTTCAGTCTCCAAGTAAACAATGCTTGGAAATACTGCCACATACTAGCATGCAAATAGCATTTTCAGTTCAATTCACAGCTAGTCAGTATGTGGAGAAGAAATTAAGTCTAATGCCATGGTTTCACAATTAAGTTTATGCCATGGAGTCTAGGCATGATTTCACAGTCACTAATACAGCATCTCTGCACTACCAGATTGCTCACAGAAGAATTGTGATGTTGGGTACATAATTGCCACTCTGTCACACGATCTAGAATATATGCAGCTAATACAGAGGTTATGCCAGCCTTGTGTGCTTATGCTGTTTTTACTCTGAGAAATGGGTTATGCAACCATTAAGGCAAAATTAACCTATTGATTTTCAGTTAAACACATTTTAACAGTTGAAGTGGATTTAGCACCTTGTATTATCTGAGCATAGCATTTTGGTTCTACACCAAGATCTCTGTGGCTGAGTGATGCTCTGAATGGTAGAGTGTAGAAGCAGAACTGACCAATAGCAGCATTTTTTTAAAATAATCTCTAAAGTTTCAGAGCTATTGGAAATTGAGCTGGAGTACTTTTGCATTGTTTAAAAATCATTAATCATACTCCAGTTGCAGCACTTTAAAACTGGTGGTGGTAGTCACCAAAGTTTGGATCCCAAAATCGACCATTAGACAGCCTTGTCACTTGTGAATTTCAGTGGTCTGCTACCAACCTACCTACATCATCTTTCTGTTTACTGCCACTGCTGATAAGCCAGTATCTACTCAAATTACTTGTGCATCCAGTTCCTCATTTTCTAAGAGTGAAGAACAGTGGCCATCTAAAAGGTGTGATTGCCATCTTCTAGAGATTTCATTTGAATCAACTTCCTGCAAAAAATACTCAGAGAAATGGAGTCCTAGATGATTTGAAACTGTATTCCTTATCAACTCTTCAGCGAGGGTATGGTTATTATGGATTACCAAATATTCTTTTTTAAGAAGTGGGTTTTCTAAACAAATAAGATCTGTAATCTTTAGTAAGGTAAACTGAAATCGCCTGACACAGAGGTACAATGCTAAAACTGTTGCAGATAAGACTGCAGTTAAGATTCACCATTCTTAACCCTATTTCAAACTAAGCAGACCAACTTCTAGTATGTCTTCACATGTGGCGCATCCAAATGATGCTTTGCTCCCCCTGTTCTGGTGTATGCTGGACTGGATGCAGTGTCTCAGTGAAGCCTCCATGAGGTTTTAGTTCCCAGAGATAAAAGGAATGGAAAGTCTTTCTGCATCTTCAGTGGCCTAAAGCTGTCTTTCATTGCTGTACCAAGTGCTGTTGTTGAGTAGAACAGCAGTAAACAGGAGAGCTTTTGGCCTCCCAGCTGTTCCCTTTCACATTTCGATACTTCCAACAGGCAGAAAACATGAATAGTTCAAGAAGAAACATTTCAGTTCAAATATAAAAACTCACTTTGTATATTTACAAAAGTTCTTCCTGATACAGAGATGCAGTTTATTCAGTTGGACCTTACTCTTGCAGTCGCAGGCTGTGTTCTAGCATTCCAGATTTTAGTATGTCCGTAGGTTTCAGCTTTAGGAAAACTAATGCTAATGGATTGCCAACTGTCAAACTGTAGCTGTTTGACCTACATATTCCTTAGATGCCCTCTGATCTCACACTGCCTTTGCCTGACCACCAGGGTTCTGGCTAGTTTATGGTTGCAGATAAGTTAATCTGTTTATTGCCAAGGTAAATGAAACAATCCAAATAGAATTGATTCTCCTACACAATAGTGCTTTATTCCTTTTAAAATAATGGTCCCAGGCATATTGGACTATTTGTGCTCATTAACACAACTCATTTGCAATTTTGGTAATTCACTCTTCTGTTTAGGGCTGTGGAACTACTCTCTTCTCAGCAGTCACAGAACTTTTTTCGTTTCAGGAATCTAATGGCATCTCCATTTTGTGTGCGTGTTCAACTCTTAATTCAGTCACTCACCAGTAAGAATACAGATACTCTTCATATGCTTTTTCGTAAGACTGCTGTCAAGATGAGTACTTGACCAAGTTAATCAGGGCTTGTTGCTGGTTCATGAGTTCATGTGTCAACTATATGTTTCCCCAGTTCATTTTTCTACCAGTCACTGCAGTTTTACACATCGAATGCAACTAGAGCACTGCCTTGGTACTAAACAGGAGAAAAAATCAAGTCTAGGGTCTCCATTTTTTCTCTGCTGTATGCTTAATTCAAACTTGGAATAGTTAAGCCCCTCTCACTTCCTAATTTTTCTTAGGCAAAAAAGAGCAAAAAACAAAAAGTGCTCTAGATAGAATATGTGAATTGGGAAGATTCAAGAAAAGGCAAAGCAATTTACTGTACATAGGTAGTCATATCCTAAAGGTGTCTAACAACCTAGAACATGGATGAATGTACAGTGGCTTCAAGATAGGTAAGTTTTCCCTGAGTTATTTTTGTTGTATAAAGGAAGGCCAGACTTAACAGTCCACATTTACATAAGAACTGCATTTATCTGTGTAACATCGTATATGTCATTATGTCATGTTAGAAATCACATTTTTTTAACTTACCATTTCTGTGTATCATTCTTCATTGTTCCATTTACTTATGTCTTAAGAAGAGAAAATCTAGCTGTTTTGGAATTGAATATTTTGAATGTCAGCATTAACCCCAAGATATTTCAGTATTAAATGATGTCATTCTAATTTGAATATTTTAGTACAAGTATTAAGATGTATTTTTATCTGTAAAATAATGTTCCATGTTAAAAAGGCATATTATCTTTGACTTACCATAGAATTTTGGTTTGGGTTAAAAGGGACCTTAAAGATCACCCAGTTCCAACCTGCTGCCGTAGACAGAGACACTTTCCACTAGACCAGGTTGCTCCAAGCCCCATCCGACCTGGCCTTGAACACTGCCAGGGATGGGGCAGCCACAGCTTCTCTGTGCAGCCTCTTCCAGTGTCTCAACACCCTCATAGTGAAGAATTTCTTTTTTACATCCAGTGTAAATCTCCCATCTTTTAGTTTAAAACTGTTGCCCCTTGTCCTACCACTACAGAGCTTTGTACAAAGTCCCTTTTCAGCTTTCCTATAGACCAACCTTAAGTACTGGAAGGCGACCCTAAGGTCTTCCTGGAGACTTCTCCAGGCTGAGCAAGCCCTGCTCTCTCAGCCTTTCTTCATAGAAGAGATACTTCAACCCTCGGACCATCTTCGTGGCCTCCTCTGGATTCGCTGCAATAGGTCCACATCCCTCTTGTGTTGGGGACCCAGAGCTAAACGCAGGACTGCAGTTGGGGTCTCATAAGAGCAGAGTAGAGGGGGAGAATCACCTCCTTTGACCTGCTGGTCATGCTTCTTTTGATGCAGCCCAGCACACGGCTGGTTTCTTGCTGTTTGCATATGCTGAAGCCTGCTCATGTTCAGTTTCTCATCAGCCAGCATCCCCCAAGGCCTTCTCCGCAGGGCTGCTCCCCATCCAGTCTCCACCCAGCCTGTATTTGTGCTTTGGATTGCCCCAAGCCAGGTGCAAGACCTTGCACTTTGCTTTGCTGAACTTCATGAGGTTTGCGCTGGCCCACATCTAAAGCATGTTGAGATCCCTCTGGGATGGCTTCCCTTCCTGCAAGTTTACCAGCCGCATCACTCAACTTGGTGTCATCCACAAACCTGGTGAGGGTGCACTCAGTCCC
This sequence comes from Psittacus erithacus, assembly GCA_009867235.2. NCBI lineage: Eukaryota > Metazoa > Chordata > Aves > Psittaciformes > Psittacidae > Psittacus > Psittacus erithacus. The sequence continues at coordinate 7,461 of WYDI02036962.1, read as the reverse complement.
ACTATCAGTGTTATTATTGAACGCAATAGTGAAGATATGAAATAGTACTTACCCTAGTGCTTACCCTTGAGGGACACCACACATTACTGGTTTCCATTTTAACATTGAGCCATTGATTGTAACTCTGAACGCTGCCATTCAGCCAATTCTTTACCCACCTACCAATCCATCATCAAATCTGTATCTCCAGTTTAGAGGAAAGAATGTTACTGGGAACAGTATGCGTTTTGCAAACTTTTTTGTGTCTAAAAGGAGAATAAAATTTGTGATAAATTTCTTTCCATTGTAGTATTTAAATACTATTTCAAGAGAAAATGTTTTAAACCATTTTCTTTATTTACTTTGCTTTTAAATTTAAAACCTTTGATTGTCAGCAAATATATTCTTAACATTCTCTCCATATATAAGAGGAGATGTAAGAAAAATCTGGAAACAGGTTGTTTTAAAAGTTTCATAACTTCTTAGACTGTAAATCTAAGTATCAGTGACTAACCCATATGTTACACTTTCAACCTGTGTTAAACCATTGTAGACAAGACATTAAACAAATCATAAGCTTTCAATTTTTATTTTTTTTAAGAAAAAGTCAGTATCTTAAATACAGGTTTAAACATCAGTTTATAAAGTGGTTCATAGAGGCAAACTTAACCTGTAACACCTTATTTTTCTGGTTTTTCCTTTGAAGAACATGTATGTTAAATAAAAATTTGGAAAGCAAACGTAGTTAAAATACTTATTTCGTGCCTATTTTTATGAAGAGCTTATGTCATATAGCACCATTTGTATTCCTTGCTTTACCGTTTTAGTTTTACATCACACAGTGCTGGCTTGAAAAAGAAAAAATTAATTAATTTGGAGCTAAATGGATTTGTCTTGAGAGAAAACCATAAAAAGTATCTTCATATTGATAGTCACTGAAAACATTGCAGCCATCCCAAGTACTGCATTGTGCTCCAGCCATCTGTAGAATAATCCAAATCTACTATTGTATTCTTTCACGTTGCTCGCTTTCTTTTAAAAGTACTTACATGACCTGTAATTCAGTAAAGAATATACTTAAAGAAAATAGAAAAGGATTTGATACCCTCTTTCAAACTGCTTATGTTAGCCAAAAGTTGTTTTGTTTTCCTTCCTGAGAGGGTATTACTTACATATATTCATATTCTGGCTTTAAAGGAAACTCTGGGTGTGTGGTTTGATTTCGTCTTCATTGTGTGTGAAAACACATAACACTTGTAGTACTTCTTGTCCTTAGCACTCTGTCTAGTTTGCTTTGTAAGCAGTGAGAATTCATACCACACCACTGCATCAAGCTTTAAGTAGCTCTTAGCGAAAGTAACAAAGCAAGAAGATCACTGAAATTGCTATTTTGTCTGAATCCAAAATAGCTAATTTTTGCATAATTAGAACATCTGTAACCTTCAGTGACAAACTGAGAAAGAAAAGTTGTTGGTGGCTTGCTTCATAAGTGATTATTTCCACCTTCCTCTTATTTTGCAGTCATAATCAGAAAATATCAGAAAATACCAACCAGCCTTATTTTAATCCTTGTAAAAAGAAAAAGTTTTTTTGCCTAATTTGAGAAACTTTGCTTTGAAAGACCTTTTAAAATTTTGTACTGTGCTGTGGTGCCTGAGAAATATTCATGTGTGCTTGTGTCAGGGTGGCCATGTCTTTTTCATCACACTCCAACATTGGTGTGTCTTTGATCTGAATGGATAGCCCAGGTTCAAGGCCTTGCTGGGTTAGTTCTGGTGAGTAAGAGATGCTGGCTAGGAGTCTGGCATTTGTTTGTAAATTGAGTGTTGTAGCAAAAGGTGTAGGTCTGTTCTATTTCTTAGAATACAGTGAAGATAGTAGGTGACTTCCTAATTAAAAATATATATATAAATATATATATATATATACACACACATTAATTTTCTAACAGTCTTATTCCCTAAGAGCTCTGTCTTTGATCCTGCTGTGGACTAGACTGCTGGTTAACATCGCTCACTCCCTCATAGCTTTCCAGTCTCAGCAGCTGAGACTTGTGTGCAAGCACCCATTTGCTAGCTGGTGGAGTGATTTGCTTGCTGGAGATCGGAGGTATGCTTGCCAACAGCCACTAACACCCTTTTAGTGCAGAAGAAAAACCCCAAACATTTTATCTTTGCTTGTCTGCCTAACAAAATCTAAATTGGAGATACTCTGAGTGACCCATCCCAAACAAAAGAAGTAATTTACAAATTATCTAATCTTGACAGTTTGTAAATATTCAAACAGATGTTTTTGAAAGGGTCTTTTCACATCAGTTACATTGATTTTATGTGGATCTGAGCCTCCTTAGATCTTTCCTCTTGCTGCTGGCATCTTTTATCTAGCCTCTTTTCTTGAGCAGAAACAATAGATACCTTCAGGTTTTCAGGTGGTGAAGACAGGCCTTTTGTGGTAAAACAATGCAGTGTTGCAGTATCTTATTGAACCAGGTAGGCTCAGAAGCTAATGCTATCAAAAAGATAGCAGCTTTCTCCATTCATCTAAAGCCTTCTTTAAGTGTTATTCATCTGCATGACTATACCGCATAAATTCTTGTTGGAGCAGTAGCTCTTGATGTGGATGCAGATGATAATAACCTAAGATTCTTCCCCCTTCTTAGGTTTAGTTGAGACCAAAAGGGTGGCTTCTTGAGCAGCTGGGATCACAATTTGAGATTTCTCCAAGTCCAGCTGTCTTCAGACCCAGCTTTAAATGTGTATCTGATTTGAGCATAGATGATTTGCAACTCATTGTTAATAACATCAGCTGCAAGCAAGCTGTGTGAGAAGCTCTCTAAAACACTCTGTGCATGTTATTGAGTTGCTCTTCTTGCTGTTGGAGGGTTGACCATTGTATATCTACATAGAAATCTACTTCAGTCTGCCTAGAGCTAAGATACTTATCCAAGTTGCAGTGTTTGCCATTTGAGTCCATATTTGTAAGTTTTCAGATGCCAATACTCGGCTAATATTGCAATTAATACTTACAGTCAGTACCGCAGGCTTCCTAGAACTGGATTATTTTCTGTGTACAATAATGGAAATAGTTCACAACTGTGCCAAAGTAACATCTTTTTCATGTGTAGTTTTTAAAAATTACTTTCGCTGTGATCATATTTGGTGAACATGTGAAGTAGACAACTTGAAAGCATTTCTGAAGGCAGCATGCTTCTTAGTGCTGCGTTCTTTCTTCAGCAGTAATTCTCTACAAGTACAAGCATAAGACAAAAAGTAAATTCCTTGTAATTTAAAGTGAATGTAAGACTGTTGAGTCAGTCCTGATATGAGATATCTTTAGAATAGAAGTTGGAACTCACTCATCTTCAAGGTGTTTAAAAATTTACATTATAGCCCTGGTAGAAATAAGTGAAACAAAGTGTGGTAACTGTGTTTTTCTTTGCAGCATTCATGAACTTTATTTTTTTTCATATCATAATTTCTGTGCCAAACAAGTTGTACTGGAAAGGTCTAAGAATTTAGTTTCTTCTAAGAAATAAAATTATTTAGTCATTAGAGTTCTGACTGAAGAAAAAAGTTGCATTCTGATAGTTGCAGACAGTACACTGTATAAGCAATATGCAGCAATTAGGGTGTACATGTTTTCCCAGAGAGTCTTTTTCATGCTTGATACAGTGAAATTTAATAGGAAGGAAGGATACATTTGTTCTGAACTTTTAGCAAGGTTGCTTCTTCAGAGAGCCTTCTACAGTATTAGGACTTCAGTATAATTTGCAAAATTACATGAGAGATGAAACAGGAAAGTTGTCATTAATAGGACTTGCATTCCTTTGATTAATCAGTGGTATTCTTAGTAATTGTGTGTTGGCCTATTGGTGAGTGAAATGAAGTTTTCACACATCTTTACCTAGGCACTGTGTTTGGAAATTATACCTACATGTTTTTCTATTGAATCCTGAAATTACAAAGATACGTTTGTGTGGGTAGATGCTTTATGCTGTTAGTGACTTGGTCCCGTGCGGAGGCTAGTGAGGAATCAATAGCGAGCTTGTACTCAAAGGGAAAGGCATATGAAGGTGTATACAAACTACAGAACAGGCATAGAAGTAAGTCAGCTTTTCAGTAGATATTCTATGAGCCATTTTTCTTGCATAGGACATAAAGGGAGGTATCAGTACACAAAAAGCTGTTTTTAAATATTGCTTGCTATGAGCATGCACTGATACGCATTTACCACCTCTCTCCCCAAAAGGTGTGTGTATGTTCACTATGATGTTTTTGTAAAAGTGTATTTAACATACTCTTTGCTCGTAAGTGACAACCCTACAACTCTGTATTTCTATTTTTGAGGTGTTTTCCATGAAAAGTATCATGAAGGCCCAACTAACCTAATAGTGTTATTTATAAGAATGTAAATTCCTAGTATACTCAAGGCGAAGGAGCCCTCTGCCTGGGTACAGCTGCTGGGGAGAAAAGTGCTTTGCTATCTCCCTTTTCTTCAGCAAGATGGTATTTACTCTGACTAGGTGTATTAAGGTGAAAATTGTAGTTCTTTGTTTCCAGATAATTGTCTCAGTTTTAAAAGCATTTTTCTCCCCTGCTGAGAAGTAAGGGTTCTGTCTGTGTGTAAATACTCTGTGACCTTCACAGCCTATGTGGTCCTTCTTAGTAGCTGTGTCCTATTTTTTGTCTGTAGCTTTGCACCAGTCAGCCAGCCAGTAATGGATATTTTCAGGAAGGTGGAAGGCAACAGGAAGAGTGAAAATGAAAATGACTGACAGTTCTTGTGGTGGCAGTGCCGCAGGTCTTCTGCAGGTCTCCAAATGCATGCAGAATCTGTTGGCTCAGTACTGGGCTGCGCAATTAATTTATTCCAGGAACTTTCCATGAAAACATGCTTAGATGATCCTGTGTCTGCTGGAGTAAGATTATCTGTATGTATTTCCAGTAACACATTGGTTAGATCTCAGGAATCAACACAGATTATTGGGCAGGGAGTTTACAAATATACTGTAAAGGGAAGGAGAAAAGGACATCCCTAGTATGCTGCTGATTTTGATCTGCTAAATACCACAGGGAATTTGAAATTCTTAAGCTTATATGAAAAAGAAATGCAACTTTGAAAGGTAGCATGCAGTATATGTACAAACTAAATGTTAACATATCTATCAAGAAAAGACAGGGTTAGTATGAAAGATGTTCTGGTTTATAGCAGTTGCACACTGAGACTTGAAAATGCATGTAGTTCAGTCATAAAGTGTGATTATTTTTTTTTCTTGATGAAAATAATGATTTAATATTGCAAATGGAAATAAGCTTGGAAGAAAAATGAAGTTTGAAGGTCACATTTTCTGATGATGTGAAAGAAGTGTAATTAGGGATGTATAAGTTCGTATTTAACTCCCTGTGTTCTCCTGAATTATGTCTGTCTACTGGTGTAAGAATACAAAGAAGTCTTAATTGCTGCCTCTCGTGCTCAGGGAGTTAAGGAACAGGTGTGCTTCTAAGTGATGCTGGTCTGTTTTAACACATTGCTTTTCCTACCACACTATAATTCATCTGTCTGACTGTGCAGCTTAAACTTGCTGATAAATTCTGTGAGATACAACTTACTCTTCCCATCTGTAAATGCCTAAGCAATGTATAGTTCTCCAGGGTCCAAGAAAATTTAAAGGAAATATGAATTGATATAGCACAGAAACTGAGAGGTCGAGAGGGAAACATAAGCTACTAAGAAGAAACTGGGATCTGTTTAGGAATGTACCTGAATTTGGCCATAAACTGATGAAGTGTAATTACCCATATCCTTCCATTATATCTGAGATTTTAAGGATGTCTATTAGGAATAAATTGGAGAATGGAAAGCAAATGTGAAAATATTCTTTTCTTAAACCTAATTGAGGTGTTCCTCAAGATAGTATTAAAGATTATGTTAGAATATGGAAACTGGGCTTCACCTAGTTACTATTAACTAAATTTGCTGAATGTACTGTAATTTTGTACATGTGCTCAGTCATAGAACATTATCATTATCAGTAGACATTTAAATATACAAACCAGGCTGCCCCTCGGTTTGCTACAGAATACTTGGCATTTGTTTTGCCGTATTGACTATTACAGCAATATCAATTTTTCATATTCAAGTTAGCTTTAAAATCATTAGTTTGCCTTTTATTTATGACTCCCAGTGCCTTGCTCTATCTTTATGCATGGGATAGGGGTGTTAAATGTGTGGAATGCAGCTGGGCAATAAACAAGGTTGCAGAACTCTGTCATTAGTAATAAAGCTTTTTGCAGTAGCACATTAAAATAGAAGCAGCTAGAGCACTGGATTAAAAAACAAACCCCTCAAATACTTTGATTATAGCCAGGAATTTGCCTCTGCTTTCTGAAGTGTTTTAGGGAGACATTTTTTGCATGGTTTCCACAGAAACAATTAGCAGCAAGAAGGTATTTGTGTTTAAAATAAATTGTTAGCTGAGGCAGTGAGGAATTGGAGACTTGTTTACATCTTGCATCATAATCTTTGTCATTTTATGCCAATGACTATGTTCGGCTCAAAATTTGCCTAATCATTTGCTGGTGGTTGTAAACTAAGTGTTAGATTAAGTGATTGTGGCTATTTTGTAGAATTAGCCATATATTCAGAATACCCGTTATGGACAGGATAGTGCATTAATGTTTACTGGGAGCAGGAAGTTTTTATCTTAATTTTTGTTTCCCTTCTCTCTCCTCTTTTTCTCCCCTTCCCCTCCCCCACAAAGGAAATTTGGTTTTGAACAGCTCTTCTAGAGGCTGGTGAAGATGTTATGTTTTTTAGAATGCCAAACAGATAGGTAAGAAAACGACCCTAATCAGTTAAACTTATTAGAATTTCACAGTTCCCAGGAGGCTGTAAACTGTAAATTGATACAGCCCTGGGGTGAGATTAGAGGTAGAATGAAATCAGATTCCGTCTAGATCTATAAAAGCAAAATAGCACTAAAAATTAATTTTAACAGTGCAAAATGCATTCAGTAGTGATATGTGGCGAAACACGTTAAACCATATATTTCTAAAAACTTATTACTATATTCCTTGCAATGGATTCAGAGTAATGTAAAAATTTGTTGTGGGCAACACCTGCAATTCATGCAACCTTTCCCACTAATAAATTCAGTGCTCTGTCATATTTGACAGCAGATGAACACATTGAACTTAGCAGCAACTTTATTTAGCTGAAGATGCTGCACATTGCTTCTTTAGCTATGCTCATTGAGGGTATCACTCCAGTGCTGTCCCTGCTACTTTTCATTGGTATTGATCAGACAAAAAGCCTGTCTGCATGTTTTCAAAGATGTCCAAAGAATGAACATTTGGTATTTTATAGATTTATTTGTCTTCATAAAAATGCAACTATGTTTCTCTGGTTTGATTCGGAGAAAACTCCAGGAACAAACTTGCCAACAAAGTTTTCCAAGTTGACAAGCAGGTATTCTTTATTGCG
>WYDI02036959.1:0-35944 GCA_009867235.2 Psittacus erithacus | reverse complement strand
AATTTTTATTTTTATTTTTTCATTTTAAGTGTTTTTCCTAAGCTGCATTGTAATTCTTACAGAAATTAATTCAAGGAAAACCTATGGTCTGCATTATGCTCCAGATAACTATAACAGGCTGTTCATCTCTGTATTCTATTAACATTCCTCACTAAAAGAACATCTTTTTGGTCTTGAAAAAAAAAACAACCCACAAAAAAACCCAACCAACCTACCAACCAAAAAAAAAACAGAAAAGAAAAAAATCCGCATAGAGACTTTCTGATGAAAACCCAGCATGTTCCTAAAAAGTGCTAAGCACCCTTCTGAGACAGCTAGGAGAACTTTAATGGTGCCAGTTCTACATTGGCTGTAATGAAAACATAATTAAAGCATTTTGATATGTAGGAAATGTATCATTCCACATTATTTGCAATAACACTGCACCTACAATAGTTATCCAAAGATTACTATGCCTTACATGTTTCATGCTGAACAAATCCGCTCTCCAGAATCAAAAAGCCTTCAAGACAGTCTCAGATAAAAGCCTAACACCAGAGAAAGTGGGCAAGTACAATTAAACAATGAGACAATACCAGCTGGAATGATAGGCTGTAGTCTCAGCATAGCAGAAGCTCAAAAGCGGTTGAGATTTTTGCATACATTAAAGTACAACAAGGTGGTTTTGCATATATTTACAAGAAGGTCCCTCAGCACGAAAGCCACCACAGGAGAAAGTATGAAGACACTTCTTTGAAAACATAGTATATAGACAATGGAAGCAGTACCCTAGATTGAGTATGGAAATTGATTTTTATTTTTTTCAATGTAATAAAAGAAAAAGAACAGGATAGCATGCATGTGTCTCTGTGTGTGCCCCAAATGTGAAATAAGCAGCTTATAGCGAATGACTGCAGGTAAGCAGTGCTGATACCAAGCAAACAGCAAGAAAAGTCATCCCCACTGAGAGTTTTGGGGGAAGCCATGAAACTTATGCTGAGCTTTTTCTTAGATATCCATGAGGCCAAGGTTTGGAGAAGGAAAGTAGATGCCTGTATCTTGTATTTAAAACCAGATAGGCGGTGTAAAAAAAGAGTTCTCTGCAGAGGGAGGAAGCAAAAGAAGGGAAGATAAATATCTTCAGAGTTTCAGGGTGACCCTGAAATCTCCTGGAAGGGCAAGAAGGTGTTGTGAAGAAGATCTGAGGAACAGCTTTGAGGGAAGTAGCAGTTACAGAATCATGAGTGAAACGACCGTTACAATAGAGAGGCAATAAAGGGAAGAAATCACAGTGTAGAGTAAATTATTTAACTCATATTTCAAATTATGACAGTAATGACAACCACTGTAAATGCTGCCCAAGACACAGAGAGGCTATCCCCCTTACCTATTCTCATTTTCTCCAGTAATTCAAGAGAATAACCTTTTCCCTTGGCACAGAAAACAGGTGTATGATTATTTTCATGTAAGGCTACAAACATGTAAGTAGAAAGCTGTAGAATAAATTGCTGCTCCCAGAACCCAAGGGAACTTGGACAGATGGAAATTAACAACTGAGTTAGATACTCCAGAGCGGCTTATTCTTGTCTCTGGACTTTCTTTGGACAGCAAAGTGTCTGAAAGTTATTGAGCGTTGGCACTGATCTTCCACAATCAAATCCAGCACACTAAGCAATTGCATTTCACAATTTGTTGTGCGATTTGGTGCCTTCAATAACTCCGTAATGTTTTGTCATGCATTGTAAGAAGCCATAAATTGAGTAGCTCAATGGGGATACATTAATGATATTAGAAAAGCATGTAATTTGTTTTGCACCTTATACAAATTACAGTGAAATCAATATTTAGACAAAGCCGTCCAGGGGTCACGTCTCCTAAACTGCAATATTGATTCAGACTACATCAGAGGTTAATGTGTATATTATTTACTTTAATGATAAAGAATAATTGTTTTAAACACTTCGAGAATTATGGTTAGAGTTGACGTTTACTTTCTCTAGAAAACAATATACCGCCGAATCTTTCTCATTAAACTTGAAAAGTGATTAATACATTACTCTGCAGAGATGGCTGTATCACACATCTCAATGTTCTACTTCACAGGCCTAAAAGGGAGTAGGAAACTTAAGATCATATTTATTTAAGTTCTTTAGGTTTCAGTATTTGGAAAAGAAAGATGCAGTTAAAATAACTGGGCAGAAGTGACAGAGCAGGCAAGCTAGGTAAGACTATCTTTTTTTAAAGTACCATCAATCATATTTACTTATGATTTTACAATTTTATATCTGCCTATTAATTGTATGCAGACACAGGAAAATGCACTGTATTTACTACATTAATTTATTTTCTGGATTCATTGACACGCACTTTTTCAATTATTCTCCTTTTAGATTTATATGGATATTAATCACAGAGGTCCCCAGTCAAAACAAGACAAATGATTTTCAGAAATGAAAAAAAAAAATCCCCCTCTCACACTCAACATTCAACATCGCCTCCCCCATGTAACTTGAAAACAGTTTGAGACCAAATTTGACAGAAATATTGTGAAATGGAACAAGGGAAGGCCCAAATATCATGGTTGACAAGTAGAAGTTTCCTGGTTGTGAGCATCTCTGAAACAGAATACTTTTTTTGCATGCAAGAAATCTATGAAGTTTTTATCTGCAAAGCCCTTCACCATCACCTATGGGCTCTTCTGTATGCTAAAACACTCATCATAACCAAGCTGGGTACCTGAAAAGCAACACACTTCACTGACATGAGGTATGCGCAAACGTCATTTGGATACCAACCCAAATAAGTGAACATGATCCAGAAAGACAAAGCCAGAGCAATGAACAAGTACCTGGTGAAACTCATATCCATCTGTCATCTTTAAAGTTCTCATTATTATAAAGGATAACTGCAATCTTAACTCTCACTGACAGCCATGGCAACCTGCCACATTGCAGAAGTCTTCAAAATTATGGGATCATTCCCAATGAAAGACTTAAGAGAGCACTAAAATATTAAAAGACATCATCCTTAGGTCTCTTTGGTCTCTAGCAGGACCAAGGAGAATCTGGGAACTCACAACATATACTTATCACTATACTATTTAAAATCAGGACTTCAAGCACAACACACATTCTAACCAAGGCGGATAACTTTTGTCTGGTTAATGCAACTAGCAGTTTGAAAAATTATCAATAGATAAATAGTTTTCCTCATTTTTATATAAAAAACCCACATGCATTCAGAAAAGTATGTGCTGTTTAGCACATCTAGCAGTTCAGAAAGTACGCTAAAACTCCTGCCACTAGATTTATGCTGCCTAACCTCAATCACATCATTCTAACTTATGTCGTCATCACAAGTATGCCTTTCACTACAGACTAAATCACAACTGTTATATACCACCATATGTCACCTGTCCTATGTCAAAAAATTCTACCCGTATCACTGTGCCTAATGAGGGTCTTCCACCTAGCTCCTTGCTCTATGTCTTCCCTAGCTCTCCAGCTACTGTTCCAGTGACTTCAGAGGTACTTAACTCTATTGATCAGGAGGACGTCCACAACTTTTTTCTAATATGGCCCTAAAGGTGCTCAGTGCTGTGCAAGGTGAGACTACCACCACCTGCTTACCGCACTTACACATTAAAAGAAGCACTGATACCAGCACTTACAATTTTGAGTAATCCCATGACCTCACTAGGATTAATCATTATTACGCCCAGCACTGTTTGAAGGAATTCGTGATACAAGCAGTTAATAAAACCTAGTGAACTTCACCTTCCAATTTTCTGAAATCAGACCTGCAGTAAACCACAGTAAGAACTAAAACAAATTTCATTAATCTTTTCTGTTGCTGTAATGTCTCACACTGTTTGGACTCTACTTATACAGGACTAAGGGCTCCTGAAATGACAGAAATAAAGGGCTAATTTACATAGTACACATGATAATATGGAATGGAGAGCAGCTTCTCTTTGGATGGGCCTCCCTCACATTTCTTTTTAACCCTTTACCCATTACAGAGCTGGATTATCTAAGAATGTCCCTTAGAGGAATTCTACTTTGTAATGTAATCTACCACTGAAAAAAATTAAGTAGTAATTTCAGCTACTACTGAAAAAGATCAAGGAACTGCTTATCCTTAGAAGCTTCCTGGTTTTTTCATCACACCACACACTGCAGCTAGTTTGATAGATACCCTGGTTTGTGCTATGCTGTACTGCATTTAATCTTTAGACAGTTGGTAAAACCAGAGCACGAACTGAGATTACTTTACTTAGATCTAAGTAAAATGTTTCACTTCCATCAGCACTGTGTCCTTCACACTGCATACTATACACACAATTATTAACATGATACTTTTTTTACTTTTCACCTTATTTCTCTGAACTACTGCATGCCTGTGGATGAACTGTACACCCATGAAGTGAAATCAGCTGAACCCTGCAACAGTGGCTAAGATGCAAGTGAGGCTCACCAGGAATTAGAGAGGTCTTATTTGCTATTTGCTTCAAAACTCAAAGTCCCCCACAGCCAGAAATTCCGTCACAAAAGAATCAAAGCCAGTTCAGAGCTCAGATTCATTATCTGGATCTCAGAAGGCTGGCCACTGGAAGAACTTTTTTCTTCTACAAGTATATAAAATACACTTTTTCATCATAGAAGAGAGACCTGAATAGCAACAATTTTTAATTGCTTCTCAAAGTATTTAGAAAATCAAACCAGCAAAACCTTAACCTTCACACAATTTCGGATTTCGAACTCTCCTCTCAAGTAGCTACAGCACCACATTGTCTCATGTTTTGGCCATGCTTTTCATTTGAAAATGTTTAAGAAAGGCTGTTTCTATCAGTTCGAAGGCCACAGGACTTCCACATTTGTAAGTGAACTGGCTCGCTATGCTGGAACTTATCAGCAAGTACCAAAGAGGCTAGGTGGCCCATGTGCCCATGTAAATCATGTTTGAGGGTGGGTGGACCAGTACCAGACAGAGGCCACTGCAGCCCACTTCCAGGCTGGAGGTGAGCTGTAATCTGTCTAGTCCAACAGGGAGCTAAAGCACAAAACATTGGGTGTCACCTCAAATTCACACCTGAAAGTACTGCTTTTTCACAAGAGATTGAATGGCATGTGAACAAGTCAGATGCAAGTATCTTTCATCAAATTAGAGCTGTCAAACTGCAATACAATATAATTCATATCTCTGGGCAATTTAAAGAGATATGTCCTTCAGTAGTCCCAGAGGGGAAAACTGGCCAATAAAAATTTTGGTTCTTGGCAGATTACTTTCCCCGCAAAAATTCATTTTGGGGCAGAGCAATTCTTCCAAATAGGGACTTTAACATAATTGCACTTTTGGACTCCTTTTCTAGCTCCACTTGCACACAAAGCTGAGTTATCCTTGATGAAAAGCTACCAAAGCTCAAAGTTACATTTCTTGCTTGCAATGTTTAGTACCACTTCAACTGTGGTGTCCTTCTATTATAAAACTCTATTAAACATTTGTCTCCTGAAAACTGTGTGTCATTGCATATTATTTGATTAATATTGTAAAAAAAGGAGAGCTTAGTAAACCAATATATGGGAGTATTGCATTTTATGCAGTATGATGATTCCCTGTTTTAGAGAGAGAAAACCCACCTACATGCAATCATGATTTTGTTTCCAGTCTTTGAAAATCCAGCCCAGGAAAGAAAATAAAAAATCAGAAAGACCATCAGCCACTGCAGAACAACTTGTTCTTTCTTAATCAGCGCTGCCATGGAGTCTTAAAAGAAACTACCATTGATGCAATTGCTTTTCAGAGTAGATGCAAGCCAAGAAGCATATGTCAGACCTACCTGTCCCCTGGAAAACTTACTGTACTTCAAAAGATCAACTTGCAAGAAATGGCAGACAGCACGAGGTTAGCTCCCTGTAAACCCTATGAAGATACTTCTACCATGGTTATAGAAAACATGCATTGTGTCATTACACGTTCAAAGACACAAATAATTTGCTGGTTTTATTTCTTGAAGAGTTTTTTCAACAAAAGGAAATATGTTGCAGACTAAATACAGATAGGCATTTTACATTTACCTGCCACTGACCAGTCCATGAAGTTATGTAAACTGAAAGTCAACTCCAGCACTAGCTAGACCACGAACTGATTTCAAACAAGTTGCTGAAATTTATTCAGCACTATTAGATGAATTTTTGCACTGTGAAAATTACATTATCAAAACTGAACTAGAATCCCAAAGATACTTAAATTGTTTTTAATAGATTAAAAATTTCATAAGAGACGTCAACTCCATTTCTACTTTTAAAAGTCAAGTTCACAAACCATGACTTCATAAAGTTCAACCAAGTTTAATGTGGTTATGAAAGCTGAAATATTGTTTGAATATTTCATAGGCTATTATGGTTTTCCCCTACCTCTGGCCATGCCTGTCCATTATGGATCTGAGTCCCCACAGCCAAAAAGGGCCTTTATTTTGGAGGAAGACAAGACAGCCAGTTCATGACTCTGGGGGGCAGTGCCACTCATGCAGACGCTAATGTCACTAATGTTGTTCCAAGCTCCCTGCCAGCCAGCTGCTTGGAACAGAGCAGTCACTTTGACCTTTGGCCAGGAGGAGGAATGGCTCAATAGCATGAGAAGCTGCCTTATCTAATGGATTAAGTACAGGACCCCAGCCAAATGCCAGCTTTGACAAGGACTCATTCTGTCGGCCTTAGCTGAGCCAGTTAACTTTCCCTAGTTTTTCCCATCTTTAAAATAGAAATGATAATTCCTCTGTAATGGGGCTGCTGCAAACATGTTGCAATGGACCCATATCATGAGTGTGTAAGATATCTCACCATGCAATTCAGCGTAGCATCATAGTTGCGTCAAACTCATTTCCACAAAATATTTACAGAAAAAAAATGAAAAATGTTAACAACCACAAGGCATCCTTTCACTGCATATTTAATTCTAAACGTTGTGATTAACCAAGAATCTCTTTTAAGTCCTAATTTTGTCACTAGTATTCTAAGCCTGCTACTTTTTTAAAAAACAAGTCACTTTGCAGTACACAATATTGGACTGATGTCTTGAGACGACCTATGCAATAGCAGCCGGTGAGATTTTATCTGTCAGAGAACACTGCCCATGTAGTAGGTTTCAGTACTTCATGAAAATAATTCAAGTGTATATTGAAATCTACTTGCACTAATTGACAGAGCAAATTACTTCTGGAACCATATTTCCAAAGGGCCTCTGAATTTATTCCTTCAATTTTACATGCATGGGCTTCCATACCTTTGTGAATTTAACATTTGTGTACATTACTCTGACTTCTCCTAGCATTTGAAGAACAATTTCAAAGACTATTTTTGCACATGTGGTACGAGGACATTTTAGTAAAACAGATTTTAGAAAACTCATTTACATTCTGCACACTTAGCCACCTTGGTATCTTCATCCTCATTTCAGGTACTTTAATAAAAATTTTAACAAGGAATTTTCTTAGAAGAGAGTCGGATTTTCATATATAAAACTGAAAAAGAAGGAAGAAAAAAATTCTTCTTCATTTTTTATGCTTAGTTTCTGTTCTTCAAAGGAGGAGAAGCCTGAAAAGCTTTTGACTGTAAACTGAAATATCACCAAGTATCACTCTTTAGTAAAATCTTTCTGATATATCAGGTTCTGAAATCACAGTAACAAAAAAAAAAAACCTCTCAGATAATTGATTAATAATAAGGTCAGAAATACAAGTAAATTTACTTCTAATGAAGACTGGAGACACAGTAATCAAAGTGTTAAAAATTCATTTCATGCACATCTCATTTGCTGCTTAGATGATATTTATCACATAATTCTGTGAGAAAGTAGAGGCCCAAGATGCTCCAGATAAATGTCTCAATTAATTGTACAGAGGTAGCCCTCTTTGAGCTGAACCAGAGCTGTGAGCTCTTTATTAAAAGGACTATTCTGTAGCCTGTAACCTTGTTCCTTGACTCCTCTCTAGTTTCCAATTTAAACAAGTCCCCATGCGGCCCGCTCTAAAGAGCTTTGTCTCCCTGTCATTGTTAAGAGAGCCAAGGCATCCTGGAAGTGTGAAATCAGACCTCATGAGCTGAACGGTTCCCCAGGGAACGCCAGATCGCGCAGAAGGTCAAAGTCATGGGCTGGACCATCTGAAAGCGTCTGATCCCCCGTCTGTGACACAGCAAGCAGGGTGGGGGCAGGGGGGAGCAGGGAGCTAGGGGGCAAGAACTGAACATGTCTTAATTAAAGCCCAAAGACAGCAAAACAAACTGTTTTCTAGTCAGGCCGTCACACAGAGCTTGGATTTTGCTCTGCTAATGAATCTGAGTTGCTAACTATTATTCCTTAAAATAATAGCACTTCTGCTGAAACTGATCAAACCTGTGGCACATCTTTTCCCAACCTGCTTGTTTCTTGCCATTAATAAGGCAGACGTTTTCGTTTTCAATTATATTTGATTCAAGGAAAAGGAAAAGTACATCTCCCCAGTAAAGGAAACGCAAGCACTGCCTGCAAAGCCTGCAGCCCCCCACTGCAACACATCTACACCTCGCTTTGCTGCAAACAGAATATGCCTACCTATTGCCCCAAATGAGCCATGTTATAGGATCATAGAATCCTAGAACCACGGAATGGTTTGAAGCTCATCCAGTTCCAAACCCCTGCCACAGGCAGGGACACCTTCCGCAAGACCAGGCTGCTCCAAGCCCTGTCCAACCTGGCTTGAATACCGCCAGGGATGGGGCAGCCTCAGCTTCTCTGGGCAACCTGTGCCAGGGCCTCACCACCCTCACGGGAAGAACTTCTGCCTAAGACCTCGTGAGGGGTCTATTGCTTTCGAATTCATACAGGTTAAGTGAACTGCATATGGTTTCAGAGGCTGTCATGGTTAGCCAATTATGCTTTATGTCTTACTGCACCATAACATATTTCTTGGTGTAAAGGACACCTCTGTAGGCACACATGTTGCTATGCCAGGGCCCTGCAAGCAGCTGAACCCTCAATAAGGTCTGTATGTATTCCAGAGTAACCACAAACGAGCAAAGACGCCTGTGGGGAAAGGGGGATACATAACTTTTTAGCTGAGATTTTAGGGAGAAAACAGCCTTACAGTGAACAGCTAAACCACAATGGAAGAGTCAAAGAAACTTTTCCTCTCAAGAAGAAAAGAAAAAAGTAAACTCTACACTCCATGTCTCTCCATTTGTTAGATTAGTGTCAAAATAAAAAAATAAATTAAAATAACCCCCGTATTTTCCAGACAGGGGTATTTGCCATGACCACAACTTCCAACAAAACAATTTTGCATTAGTGGAAGCCCTAGAATTGTGTTTTGACCATGGAAAGATGCTGCTTTTGCAGAAGAATCATCCTCATAGACCTGGCAATTCTCTCAAAGGCCACAGTCTTGGAAGACACCCTATTTTCCATCTCTCCCTACAATCAAGGTCAGCTTTCAAGCAGTAGTGGGGGATCTCTCAACCCTCCAGGGCCCCTCCCTTCTTAGACTTCCCTGCAAGGAAGCTGAGTGAGAAGAGATCTCACTTTGTTCTTTTCTGCAGTATATTTAAAACTCAGTTCTGGCACGTCTGAGTAGTGCCTCATTTTCAAACTGATGGTGCCACTTGCTCCCTGTCCACAACTCTGCCCTAATCTCAGCCCGCCCTGCCACCTTGTTCAACATGTCTGGAAGGGGCGAAAGGGCTGTTTGTAAACTGAGGCATGAACACCACCCTTAATCTCTCTCTTTGAAAAATGTATCTGCACTAACCTGAACAATTTGAAGTGCGCTGTCCAACACTGGGCTATTGAGACTGGAGAAAAAACTGCCCTTGACTGTCAATAGTTTATTAGGGGCTTAGCTGAAGTGACCTACTGTAGTAGCATTCAGTTGAACAAGGCTACGGGCTTTCTAAGAAAAGTAGAAGAATCGAGGGTTTCATTAAAAAGTAATTTGTGCTTTTTACTCATTCATTCAACGGGAGTCTCAATTGCTCTTTATTCACGCAGAGTTAATACAGTATTACAACGCTGCTCAATGAATGTATTGTAACAAAAGAAAAATTTCACATTTTGAAGGGAAAAAAAGATCCTTGCAACTGTAGCAAGATTGATGACTACTTAAAAGATTACAGAAATCTTTTTCTGTCTATGCTTATGCTTAATGATGGAATATTAAAGATTTTTAAAATCCACTCAGCTCAATCTAATAAATTTTGATCTATTGCTTCACATGAAAAAATTCCTGAAAGTGAAATGGGATACATGCAGCAGACAAGAAGCAGAGCAAACCACACAGGTACTATACAGGTGTTTCAGCTACATTTCAGACTCAGTAGAGGGCAAAAGATTAACTCTGAAAAAACAACATAATAAGAAAAGCAAACTAGTCCTTACAAAGAAATGCTTAGTTGCATAAATTACACCACTGATGACAGCGCTCTCTAAACTGACTTATAACATTGCCCCATTGAATCAAGGTGGAGGGTCCAGTTTCAAACTATTTTTACAAATAAAATTTGAATCACCAAATGACTACTTTACTTTTAAAAATTACTATTCAAAATTTAATCTGAAATCTGTACATATCCACAAGTTACTAAAAGTAAATATATATTATTGCAGCAATTAATAAAACCTCTTTTCAAAATACCAGGTATTTTTGTCCAAAATACATTATTTCTGCAGTGTCTGGAATGCATAGCCATCTTACAAAACATATCTGCCATATAAACATTTTTTTCTTGCCAATGAACAGAATATGCAGGACATGGGAAGGAATCGACTGTTCTTCCCTGTTTTCCTGACTGCCACTGTAAATGAAATGTCTGAAAATTTTTGGTAGCTCTGTACATCTTTAATTGAATCAAATGTATTTCCAAAAAATTTGTTCAACCAGCACAAATGACATGTTGATCTGGAAAAGTCGAAGACTGAATGAGGTCAGGGACTGAATTATCCCATTTGCCTCTGAATAACTTAATCTCTCTCTCTGTTCAGACCACATTGGATTATAAGGTCAAAGCAGAGAGAGGAATCTTTAGAAGCATTTCTCCAACCTCCCCAAAAATAGAATCTCTTATTTTGCATGCCACAAACTGGATGATTAGTTTTAGTAATAAAGTTTTTGCTGCTAACTTGGCTGAGGAAAAAAAAATACTGGTGCTCATGCTAATTCACAAAAAACTATTAAAAGTGAGTATGTTGCTACATATCTACTTCTGCTCCAGTAACAGAACAATGTCCAGTTTGCAATTAAACCAGCTAAATTAGTATAATTTTTTTTTTTTTTAAATCTTTTTTTTTTAAAGCAGAGATGGCTATTTTCTGACACAGAAGCAGCTCATTTTACTCCATTCAACTTGTGCAGTGTGAAGGTGATTGTACCTATGGGAGACAACCTGGATATTTCTGGAAATATGGCCACTATGGCTGAAATTCTTTTTCTTATTTTGAAAAGCAATAGGTTGAATTATCCATCCAGATTATGTCACAAAAACAGAAAATTAAAAAAGACTTTCTTATTTTATTTCTTAAACAGACAAGCAGCAATTACAGCAAACTGCACTTATTTTGCATTTATCTGAAATCCCTGAAATCACTGAAATGTCTGACATCAACACCAGCTTTGCTAAATATCAGGCAGATACCAAGCTGTTCTTTTGGCAACAAATTTGATGCTGTATCTAAATCTAGCACCTTTCATTTGCCTAGTCCTCTGGAATTCATCTTTAATTTGGGTAGTTTTGTATTTTTTTGTCTACTAAAAAAAGAAGTCTTTTCTATATATTTTTTTGAGGACCTCTGATGGA
This sequence comes from Psittacus erithacus, assembly GCA_009867235.2. Classification (NCBI taxonomy): domain Eukaryota; kingdom Metazoa; phylum Chordata; class Aves; order Psittaciformes; family Psittacidae; genus Psittacus; species Psittacus erithacus. The sequence continues at coordinate 24,140 of WYDI02036959.1, read as the reverse complement.
GAAAAATGTATATTTCACCCTCCTGAGAAGTAACCTATGTAGTGCTCTGCCAGCATTAGAATGACTTGCTCCCTTGCTTACAAATGTTTTGTTTGCAGGCTTTCTTCTTAATGAACAGAAGGTGAGGCTGAGCTCTGTGAAGACAATAATCTTTAGATAAACTTCTGTTTTAATCATAATATGTTTCACTTATAAAAAGGTCCAGTCTTACTATGATATTTACTATCACAGAAACTAAAATGAATCCTTGCCTGTGACATCAGCTGCCATCAATGCTTCTGCCCTGATGACCTTCACCTGAAGAAATCCCACATCCTTCATGTTATGGAACATCATCATTGGACTCTAAAACATAATAAAAAGAAAAACAACTCTGGGTTGCAAAAAAGACAAACCAAAACAATTGTCTCCTCCCCAGCCTAGATGTTACTGTAATTTTGTCTAACATACCCATACTTCTAAACACTATTTTCTGAAGAATGTACAGTTGTCAGTGTTTCTTTAAGTGTTTTGAAACTTTAACTTCCCAATCAGGAAATGCAAAGGAAAAATGAGAATATGAATTATTAAATACATCACCAATTCTACTGCCTTAATCCTCATGAACAACTGCCCACCAAAATTTTAAACTGCATCAGTGTATTAATGAAATTAATACAATGAAACAGTTCCTCTTCCTGAATACTTTTGTAAGGTCTATGTTCACATTTTCTATACTTTCTATTTTTCTATTTTTCCTATTTTTCACTTTGATGGCTCCAACAAAATTTTGAACAGTGACTTAGGGTCAATGCTGGGTTTTTTATTGTAGTCACTATTATATGCAATCTTGCACCTAGCTTGCAAATAACAAGAGCAAAAACAATCAAAAGAGGACTTAACAGCTTAAATTTCATAATAATCATGTGCAAAAAATATATTTATATAAAAAAAGGAAGATTTAAAAGCTGGTTCTAATTCCATGGCAGAAAGCATTTGTTATAAATTTTTATTTTTTTTAAACATACATTTTAGCAATAGATACAGATATTAAAAAGAGGAATTAAAAATTAAAGAGTAGGCTGACACTTGCATTTATTCATCTAGCATAGTTCAGAAAGCTGTTTGGAAAATGTGTTCTGTTGCTGCTCTTTTTTCAAATAACTAAGTAACAGTCTGGGAGTATTGCACTGGTTAGGTGTGAAATACTAGAACTCCCATGATCTAGCTTTAAATATATTTTAATAGTTGCAGAATTTCAAATGATAGAATATTGACTGCAACTTTAAATCTGCAATTAATAACCAAGCTGTTATTCAGTTTTAGATAACATAGGGGAGGAACTCCAAAAGAAGACTAAAATTAGATTTTCAAGTTCATTCTAAATCATGTACTTTTATGTGGCCTAATTTTTGGTTGTTTTTGCAAGTCTTGTTCATAAATGCTAGCATGTACCTATATGTTGAAGTATTTTAAAATTTGGACCAACGCATTTAATGCCTGTGGACTTTTCTAAAATTTTAACGTCGTGCAGGTGAAACCTTTTCAACTTCTTATGATAATGTCCAGATTTCTAGAAAACACTAACATCAGGTAAAAAACGAAGTCAACAGTTCTTTAATTTACTACGAAGGCAAACTCAACTGTTATGGAAAAGCAGGATAAACAACATCACTGACTTGAAAAGCAAAGGCACTGTTTAAATGAAATATTACATGTCATCTTGCAAAAGGTACAGTATGTTTATGCATAGACAACCTATCCATTAAAATGGACATAATATGCATCCCTGTCTTTTTATTAGTAAGACAATTCTAACAGTTAAATCACCTCATACTAATTTCATAAGCCCCAACTGACCATCTACTGCTTACAGGGAAGGTTTGACCCTGGTATACGGAACAGTGGAACCCAGTTAAGTGTAATACCCTACATGCTACATACATGAACATATGCATGCATGTTATCATGAGCTAATGATTAATAATATTTTTATAATTTTCAATACATTAACTACCAGAAATACAGCTTAAAAATACTGTCAGTCAAATTTAATTAGCACTTAACCCTCTGCTTGTGTGCTTACACACTGAAGGTGGCAGAGACAGTGTTACAGATAGCACTGTCAAAATTCAAAAGCATGTTGGCACCATCCCTCATTTATTACAGTAACGATCAAGGTTTGGATGCTTCTTATCAAAACTGGTACCACAACAGGGATAATTCTGCTCTAATACCATGCTGAAGGTGAAACGATTTACAAAAATATTTCTCCATTTCACCCAAGTTTCCCAATGAACAAAACAGACACCAAGCTGCAGAAAGAAAACAAAGCAAAAGCCAAACACAGAGCAAGCCAAGTGACTGCCCCCCTTCCTGCAGTGCTGTACCATCCCCTTTTCTCCAAATTTCACCCTGGTCAGCTCACTCTGACAAAAGGCACCCATGCTGTATTTCACTTTGCTACCTTTGTCAGTAGCCCACAGAATACTTATTTTTGAACTTTTAGTTCCAGCAAGTCAGCTGACTTAGGTTCATTTACTGCACATCATGACTTGTGGAGACTACTGGAAATGTGCACAATGCTATGGCAGACTGCAGGAGAAGCAAATTACTTTAATATGTTACTTTAAATACATAACCTTAAGTAATGATTTATCGGGTGATATTTTGTCTTCTTTTTTATGACTATTGTTGAAGGCCTCGAAACCTGCGTGGTTCCTGAAGCCTGAAATTTCCATAGCAGAGGAATCCGTGATTTGCTGTGAATCTTTTCAGCCCTCAACAGATAGGAAAAGATTGAAATGCTCTGGAGATGAGTCCTCTTTATTTCTTTAATGAAAGGCTGTATAGTATATTTTCTGTATGGCTGCAGCAGCTGTCAGGGAGAGCATCTCAGTTCAGCTCTATTATGGGAGAAGTAATACCCCATCCTATGGCATCAAGATACACTGAGGGGCCAGTACTGATTGACAGCTTGTCACCATGACGTCTTATTCCATCTCTGTTATGGAGAAAATTAATGTCACACCACCAGCCTTATGACTCGCTGTCATCTTAGAACTGCTCACCTTTTATCAATGCTCTAAATAACATTTCAAGCCCATCGTCTCACGGTGGACAATCTGGTCAAGGGACATTAAATCGGATGACTGTGAAATGTCATAATAAAAATGGAATGCTAACAACTTCTTCTCTAAACTAGCTCCTCTGGTTTTTAAACTGTGACAAGGGGGACCATGGGTTCAGCACACCCTTTTTGAAAAGGTCATACAATCTCTCATGGTCTGTACCCATTAATGCGCCCCCCTCCTCACCCCAAAAGGAATTAATCTTTTCAGACAATTGTGGTAAAATAATGGTTCAAACAGTAATGCCTGTTTAATTTGTAAGGTTCTGACGTTCAGCTACAAATGGTTAAATGACAGTAATAGAGCCATTTTCCAAGGCTATTTGATCTGATGGCAAGGTCAGCTCATTAACTGGTTTTGGCTGCAGAAAGGGTGCAAAATACATTTCTCAAATTGTGGCTAGATTTTTTTGTAAGAGGACAAAAAAGAAACCCCAAAATACAGCTACTCAATGGGGAAAAGTACATCTTGCTCATTGCATACTCTTCCTTTGTATTGGTTCTGAAGGAGAGAGATGAATACCAAAGACAAATCAAACATCAGTAAAAATAAAGTACTTGAATTTCATTAATAGTTATAATTTCTTTCTTCTGCTACTCACCAGTCATTTTAATAAAACCAGTAAAATTTATCACAAAGGTACATCAATGCTACAATTTTCCAAAACACATAATGAGAAATTCATGCTTCTGCAATATGAACATCTTCCAAAAAATATAAATGTTTTAAAATGCTTACAGTAATGTAAAACCAAGAAAATACACATATCTATTGAATATGTAAGAAACAGAAATAAATAGATTGATATTATACCACATGATTTTGCTTTACATTGTGAACAAAAAAAATTGAGAATTTTAGGAAAATCAATTAATAATACGCAGTTGCCACATGTTTCTATACTGCTACTGAAATTATCAAAACTATCAGTATCACTTGGCTGCCATATCACCACACACAATAATTCACGGAAACACAGTACTGTTGCACTTGGTAGCAGGAAGTATGTCACTTCAAAAACACATCCACCAGCAATTTATTATATTTATTAAGGTCTATTCTGACAACCACAGGCTGACTATGTGAATTCCAAAACGTGCAATAACCGTCTTAATTGTAAGTATTTTTCAAAGGTGGTGCACAATACCTTAGCTCTCAGTTGGTTTAGGAATATTATGTCTAGCCTCACTAAGTCACCTCTATTAAACTGGTTTATGATAACACTATTGGTGTATGAGTTGTACAAGCATTAGCGGACAGCTGATTCAGTGGAGATAGCCAGAATAAATTTGCTGAAGCGCACATCCTGCTAATCTGTTTGAAGAATATTGTACAGCATTAGTACTAGCACTTCATGTTATCTGCACTGCCTGATAAGGTACATCTTTATTAAATTCAGTTATTGAAAGGATGTCAGTCATGGAATAGGAATATTTTAAAATCTAAAAAAAAAAAAATAAAAAATTAAGCAGCTCCTTGTTAGTCAGAGCTTAGTTTAATGCCTGAGTGTCTAGAGAAGCCTTTCTAAACACCTGGCAGCATTGTACAATAAAAGCATTGTAATTTTAAGTGGAAATAGCTTTGCTGCTTTTTTTTTTTTTATTTCTCCATGTGTAGTGAGACAGTTACTTTTAGTGATTTAGGTACTAGTGAACACTGGAGTAAGAGCTCCCCTCTCTGTTGCTTTGATAAAACTACACAGATTCTGAGTAATGTGAGATTGTGGAAAACACAAATATTTTCCTTTGGAATATTTTTAAATAGAAATATTGCATAAAATAATTATTTTGATGACACAAAATACTAGTCCAGCCTCTAATGTGCAGGTAAAAAAAAAAAATTTTCTTGCCCTTTTGTAGATGTTCAAAAAAAGCTCAAAACTGTTGGCACATCAAACCATTTGGAGTAAATACTCACTAGAAAGTATACAGTCACTGACTGACCCCTTAGTTATTTTGTACTTGGTAAAATTATTTGCAAGGCAGTAAATCTAACTTCTTTAACCTCATCAAATAGCTGAATCACTGTTAAAAAGCCCTATTGTATAAAGAGGATTTGTATCCTTCTTGATGTTAACTGTACCAGCTGTGGTAATACTAGTAACTAGCTTAAATGATTGTCACTGGCTGAGTGTGATAAGGATATAAGAGATATATTTATGTTTTTCCTCCCCAATAGTTATTATATATATAAGCAAACATTTTGCAAGCAAAGGGCAAAAGAGAAGCACTGCATACATATCTCTTCAGTATCTCCTCTCGCTCCTTCTGGTCCTCCAGGGAGTTGGCGGAAAGGTCAGAGATAGTGACTGCAGCTGAGGCTGTGAGAGTGACCAGCAGCACCAGGTATCCCTCTCCCTCCTCCAGCGGCATCTCCAGTTTGTGGGTTTGTTCTTTACTCAGGGTCGACAGGTCAACCTGGCACCTATGAACAAACGTTCTCCATCAGCATGCAGTTTTCTTCACATCAAACCAGAGCACACTGCCGTACTTGCCTTCAGCCGGACAGAAAAAATAAGCAGAAATCCCGTTCCTTCCCAGCTTGTGGAAGGATTTCTCTTCAGCTTCAACCTATGAAATTTGCTTGACCTTTTTTTCTTTTTTTTTTTTTTAAAGCTACAACCTGTTATCCCTGTGAACATTAAATATTAAAAAGAATGTAGACACTAGAAACAAGGTTAATTAATGTGTCTTACTCGAACCCCGCCAAAGAGAATTTTAAAAATCCAGCTTTGGATACAAATTGTTTTTTAATTATACCTCTTGTATAAACACAAAATTGAAGTTTTGCGGTGAATATTTTTTATGCCACTCATCTAACAACAGTAAAAATCCTACAAATAAATAACTAAATAAATAAATAGGAAATCTGTGCAGACTTAATTGTGATGGAGTTGGCATAACTGAGCATAGAAAACCAGGACTGCAGCACCACCTAAAAGGCTCAGCTCTCCTGCAGTAAGCTGTGCATGGCTTGGGGTCAAAGCTTCATGCAGGCATCTAGGATAAAACCTTATGCCACAACCCCCTATATAATAAGATGACTCTCGTTGTAATGAGCAGGGACTGCTTATAACTGCACAGACTGGCTGAAGCCTGCTTGATCCCCTTCTGAATAAACCCTGGTTGTACTGTACACTGAGCTAATGAAGAATGGCTTTGTACGTGCCAGCCAGCAGAAATAGCTTTACAACACCTTTAAAAATAAAAGGTAGAGCATTGAAGGGAAAAGAGTATCACTGCTAACAAAGAGCTGTCTACAAGCGTTTAATTAGAACAAGAATACCTTAGGGTGAGTCATTAGTCTGTGCAAAGCTTAGAAGTTTTACTATTTTAATTTGTATAATTCACTAATTTCAACTTTCCTAGACTGCAACTCTGAGCATGTTGAGAAATTCAACACCTATGTCAAATGCACTGCCACCGTGCACTGCTCTGGAATTCCTGTGAAAAAGCACTATTTGGAATATTTCTGATAGCATCCCCCAGTAATGTTTTGCCAATTCATTACTCTAAATAAAAACAATAATAGCACTGAAATAAAGTAAATGAATATATTCTATATATAGTTAAGTCATTGAATACTCTGCTTTCAAAAGTGATTATTTAATGCGACAATCACATGTTCTGTATGCCACTCTCACTAAACTAAACATCTAGCAAACTCTTCATAAAATGTCAATTGATTTTGAAGAGAAAGATAACATGGTGACCGCAGTGCCAATAAACTGAGAAAAAAGTGGCAGACATGAATAAATAGGCATTTAAGGACAGGAAATAGCCAATTATAAGAATAAATGCGGCCTCATAAAACGGGTCCTGTGCTATCACAGGCAGATTAAATTTGCTGCAGGATTTTTTTTTTTAATTTTTTTTTTTAAAATTTACTGTCTGTAGTGCAGCTGTCAAAACTGAACTACTGCAAAGCTCACAGAGTAAAAAGGTTCAATTATTTTACAATGGAAAAAAACCTCCAACTGACATAGAATTCTGAGCTGATTATTTACCTTTTATATTGAACCCTTTCAATGATAAGGCGTGAGAAATTAAATTAACAACTGTAAGGAAAGACTAAAGCTGTTGTTAGTGCAGGCTGGCGGTCAATATAAGCGTCGCACATGTACAAAGACTGCTAAATAACTATTTAGGATGCAGTAAGGTGTGTAAAGCCCTCCTTAAAATAAAAAATATTGGAATCAAGCATTCAAAGCTGGAGATGCCCCTGGTTTAAATATCCTTTGATAGCTAATTTCAAAACAGATACCACTCAAAAATAAGTCTCTGCAACAATATTACATCTTTAAACAGTAATCATTGGAAGAGCCAGACTAAACTCTCTTAAAGAAAGTCATTATGATACAAGTAATGTAGAAATAATCCACTTCTGACTCAAAAACAGGCACAAAAAGCTACCCCACCAGAACAGAAAAACCTACATGCATCAGAAAACTGTGATGACTGTAAAATTACATGGTTTACATCAGAGTTCCAAGTTTTCCAATTCCTGAAGTTACAGGACATTTGCAAGATTAATAGTCCTTGCTACTTTTTATTTAGGTCGGAAGTAACAACTGGTTTTACCTGTGTACCTTTACTAAATCTATAAAATACTCCTAATATCCTAACATCTAGAACGAAGATCTAAGAAAGATGTCAGCACTGGCTGCTTGATAGATCTCCATGAATACCCCATCACCAGCTTGGTGTTTCCTGAAACCATACAACAGCTAGGAAGTTATCTGTAAGCTTCTTCCACCAGGTGTCTTAACCATTTATTTTAACAGGAAAAATATCTTCTGAGGGCCCATAGATAACTTGATGAAAACAGTAACTAAAGCGGGCCAACAAGCATACTGGAGAGGGGCTTTGGACAAGGGCCTGTAGGGACAGGACAAGGGGGAATGGCTTTAACCTGACAGAGGCAAGATTAAGATGAGATCTCAGGCAGAAGTTCTTCCCTGTGAGGGCGCTGAGGCCCTGGTGCAGGTTGCCCAAAGAAGCTGTGGGTGCCCCATTCCTGGCAGTGTTCAAGGCCAGGTTGAATGGGGCTTGGAGCAACCTGGTCTAGTGGAAGGTGTCTCTGCCCCTGGCAAGGGGTTGGAACTGGATGAGTTAAAAGGTTGCTTCCAACCCAAACCAGTCTGTGATTCCATTAAGGAGTGTCGCAAACGTTCTTCATGGAAATGCAGGTTGAGTACATTTCTGTGTGTACACCGTTGGGTGAAAGCACATTTTTTGTTCTGTGCCATGTCCCTTCCTCTGCCTTGTAGGCCATGCAGCTTCTAAGAAACCTGGTTTTATTGAGGCACTGCCTAAGCACTATCCTAGAACACCTTTAGAATACCTAGAACCCTATCCTAGAATAAGCTTTACAGATATCAGCAGGAAACTCACAAACTTCTATCTGGATTAGTTTCCTTACAAGCCCAGAAGTTAACAAATATTTTCTAAAGATAAATAGCTTTGGAAAGTTCAAGTTGACAATGCCCCTTTACATCTTACTGAGAGTATATGCAAGTATTCCAAGCTTTAAAGTTTCAGCAATTTTGACTTTCCCATCAGTTAAGATGTTCTGTTAAAAGACATTTGTCACAAACAACTGTTCCCATGGAGAAAAAAGATGCTTTGAGGAAGAAGGTGAATCTGAATGTTATCAGAATGTGACTCAGAATGATACTGTTGTGGCAGAAAATTTTGTCTTGCATTCTCAAATTGAGGACCATGAAAAATTACAGCCATTTGAGGAGGCCATAAGTTACATAAAACTGGCAGCTGTCATGAAGCAGGAGATAATAGTGACTATGGACAATTCCATTTCTCATGGAATTCCTAGTTACATCTTGCCGCTAAAGAAAAAGTTCTCCACCTTTGAAGAAGTCAGCCCGAAGAATTCATAGAATCATACAATGATCTCGTTGGAAGACCAAAAGGCCATCTGGTTCAAACCTCCTGCCACAGGCAGGGACACCTTCCACTAGACCAGGCTGCTCCAAGCCCTGTCCGACCTGGCCTTGAACACTGCCAGGGATGGGGCACCCACAGCTTCTCTGGGCAACCTGCACCAGGGCCTCAGCACCCTCGCAGGGAAGAACTACTGCCTAAAATCTCATCTTAATCTTGCCTCTGTCAGGTTAAAGCCATTCCCCCTTGTCCTGTCCCTACAGGCCCTTGTCCAAAGCCCCTCTCCAGCCTTCTTGTAGCCCTTTTCGGCACTGCAAGCTGCTCTAAGGTCTCCCTTCAAGCAGCCTTTTCTTCTCTAGGCTGAACCAGCCCAGCTCTCTCAGCCTGTCTCCAGAGCAGAGCTGCTCCAGCCCTTGCAGCATCTCCATGGCCTCCTCTGGACTCGCCCCAACAGTTCCACGTCTCTCTTGTGGTGTTGCCCCAGAGCTGGGCACAGGATTTCAGGGAGCACCTCCTCAGAATGCAGTAGAGGGGGAGAATCTCCTTGCTTGACCTGCTGCTCACCCTCTGGGGATGCAGCCCAGCATACGTGGCAGTTCTGGGCTCATGCACACACTGCCTGTCATGTTCAGTTTCGCATCAACCAACATCCCCAAGCCATTAAAAATAGCCATTAACTTCACAGACAGATTGTCAAGCATGGCTATACATGGCATTTCGGGGAATTTCATTTTTTAGCACAGTTTGAGTATTTTGTATCTCTCCACTGCCCCTCACTATGTGGTCCCTTCAGCGCCTGACCTGTGCCAGCACTGGAAGTGGTAGGCAGGGGCTCTGGCTGGCTGACTAGTCCAGAAGAGCTACAGAGGCACATCTTGTACCAGCTCTGCATATGAGCATTATCAAGTACCAGGTGGATCTGAATTTTCGGCTCTTGGGAGATCAGGAGGGAATAAAAACACAAGTGCCTCAAGCTCGTGTACCAAAGTATTGCAGGAAAGTCGTCTTGGAAACAGGGTACAGCTCCCATGGAAGGAAATTTGAGGATTCAAGGAGAATCCACCACTTCTCTGAAACTGTGTTCAGTGTGCTAATCACCTAAACTGTTAGAAATACATTTCTGATTTATTTTTAATTTGAAATATGTCTGGCCTTTGGTTCTTTTAATGCCTTCCTTTACTCTGGTGAAAAAGCCTTTAGTGCTCAGTGTTTTCTTCTAGTGGAGGTACTTATATAACAAAATCGTATCTCTTTTTGATCTTCTTTTTGATACGCTAAACACCTTCAGCTCCCTATACATTTCCTTGGAACACATCTCCTACAGCCCTCAAATGACTTTTTGTAACTTTTCTGATCCAGTGAAATTCTCCTGCATCCTTTTTAAAGTGTGGAAGCCAGAACTAAATGTAGTATTTTATTATCAGCATGTCTAAGAGGTAAAAATCACCTCCCCTCTCTAGTTCTAACAGAATCTGGAATGTAAGACTGCGTTGGCACCCTGGTGAAATGTCCTTGCTAATGAATGAATTACAAAGGTAGCAACATGACATAGAAGGCCTCTTAAAAGCCAGGTGGCCAGGCAAGGGAGAGACAGCAGACAGCGAGATCATTTTCTCACATGACAAAATAAAGCATTAAAGAGGAATTGGCACAATCCTAAGTGATAGGGACAGAAAAGCACCACTTGGCTACAACCCAGGCAACTTAATTATCATCAGGACTTGTTCAGGAAGACAGCCTTTTAACTCCACTGTGATCCAGGTCTATGCTGCTCCAAAGGATGCCCAGGAGAGGAAACTGTGCGATTCTGCAATTAGAACTGAGCAGGACACACATCAGAAGCAATGAGGCATAAACTGCTACAATCTGTGAGACTCCACATCCTTTATGAGCAGGGTACAATGTTCCAATAAAACCAAGAAATAAATGGAGAAGGGAAACTCTGCAACAGAAAGCACTGACAGAAAATGACACAGCTCAGGGAGACAGGACCACAGTAACGTGAAGTTCTTGGAAGAACCAGAGCACGGAATTTTTAAGTGTACAGATAATGACGAAGAAATAAAAGGCCAGATCCTACATGATGCTTGTGATTGGTGGTTGACAGAGGTGACAGACTGAAAAACAGGAGATCTCCCAAATGAGATGGAGACTGCAACTTGGCTAAGTAGGACAACAGCTTGGGGGGAGAGTGGTGGTGAGATTGGGAATCTGGAAAGGATCCCTGGGAAGATGGAAAGGATGCCAGGAGACTGGATAAGATTCCCAGGAAGTTGAAAGGGGTCCCCATGAAGCTTGAGAAGGTCATTGGGAAAATGGAGAGGATTCCAAGGAAGCTGGAGAGGATCCTTAGAAAGCTGTGAGAACTCAGAAAGACCTGGGAAGCGGTGCTTTCATGCAGCAACACATGGAAAGCAGGAAAGAGCTCTACAGTTTGGGCTAAGTCAGTCTTGACAATGGAAATATGAGAGCCAGATGAAATACAGGACAATGTCACTGGTCAATGAGCAATTCCTGAATACAGTCAAGCATTTATTGCTTGATGAAAGCAAGCCTATGCCACAAAATCCTGCTGGAGGATTTTGAAATGACCAATTAACATCTTCCTAAGCACAGCTCTTCACAATGAAACCACAGATTTACTTTGGAGACTCCACAGACAGAAAAAAAGCAGTTGCAGAGCTTTTGTGTGCTGGTATTTCCTTTGCTGTACTCATGGCACAGCTATACACTAACAGACAAGTGCTGCTAGTGTGTCACAAGTGCAATTTCTTCACAGCTAAACTGACTTTGCTCTGCTTTGATAAACATCATGTCTTCCTACATGGTTCTCCTCTCACTAGTTGGTCCAAGCAGCATTGCAAGAGCTTTCACACAGCTCCAACCTTCCACAAATCCTCACAATTACCTATTTTACACCCCTAACCGCTTTTTACACTTATTATCATGCTCCTCATGTTTGGGCAATTACTCCAGTTTTCCTTCTCCCTTGCACTTATTCTGCCATTCTTCTGTCATTTGTTGGGAGGCAGGGGGTCAGAAGAAGGATACATAAACACTATCCATAAACATAATCCAGCTTGTGTGCAGCATTCTGTATTTCAGAATACGTTGGAGAATACTATCAATTTTGGAACAACATGTGGACATAACAACTATCAGTAAGAATTGTAAATAGTGAAATACCTGATAAAAGAAAGTTTCTGAAGCTATGTGAGCCAAAACTGAACCTTTTTTGGCTTTCTACCAGACCAGCAGTGCCCCTGCATTAACAGAACTTAAAATTTTGAGGGATAGTAATAAATAAGGCATGGAATACCTAAAGGCCAAATTCTGAGATGCAGTATTTACATCCAACTCCCTTTGACAAGTTAAAAATGGACATGCTCAGCACCCCTCAGGATTTGCCAAGGACCGGCCTGCCAGCAGCACTTTAAGATTTTAATGCTTTGGGCAAAATCTTCATTTTACATAGAAAAACAGATCTGGAGTAATTTAACTTTAGTCATCACGTTTAATCAACAAACTATTACACATTATTATATTGCATGCATCCCCAAAAATCTCTATAGCTTCATTACTGTGAAAAAAATAAACAGTTAAGGTAGAGCAGGTTAGGTGCTGAAATCCTCAATACTTAGTTTTTAATATTTTAACTTTGTATTTCATAATTATGGTGTGTACTCATACACACTTGCACACAAAAAAGATCTGAATCTTATGACAATATTCAGGGAGATTTCAGTGCGCTACAGATAAAATTAATAAATAGCCTTAACAAATAAACAATACATAAGATCTTTTGTTCTTAATTTGCATCAGACAGGAAAAAAAGATAGCATAATCTACAAATACTAATGAAAATAGATTGAGGTGATGTCAACAGTAATTTCTGGGCAAAAAATATGAGTAAAATTCAATGTCTTTTTAACAATAAACACGCATTTTTTTGTAACAATAAATAATGCTATAAATCCTGCTGTACTGAACGGCAAATAACATCAGCTGAAAAAACCTGTATGATATGGAATTTACTTATCCTGTATGTTCAAAGAAACAACTTACTCTCTGACAGCACTCATTCTTGGCAATTTATTGCACCTGTCAGCAGCCAATTTGTTCAGATTACTGCTATGCATAAAGTTGTAACAATCATGAGGATTTATTAGCTGATTATCGTAAAGGTGACAGGATCACCCTCAAAAACAGAAATTATAAGAAAGTTAAATAATTACATGAAGATTAAAATCATTTCACCTTCATTTTGATCTTAGTATTAGCTACATAAACCTACTGCATTATATGCTGATAACAATAGGAGTATATTGAGTCAATATGGATGAGAAATTATTCCCTTATAGCAACAAAATGTGAATGTTAAATGTACTCAAACTGAACAATATACACACAGACTTATGTATGTCTGCTTATCAGATGAAGCAATGACTAAAACTGCTCTCTCAAGTCCGTATGCTTATTTGAACTCAAGAATGCTGTCCCTGTGGCTTTAGCTGCTGGTGCTTTCCAAAAAAACCCAAACTTCTAGAGCTCATGTCTTTGGACTTGGAACCACAGAATCATAGAATCAGACTGTTTTGGATAGGAAGAGACCTCAAGATCATCCAGTTCCAAGCCCCTGCCACAGGCAGGGACACTTTCCACTAGACCAGGTTGCTCCAAGCCCCTGCTATGAACACTGCCACGGATGGGGCAGTCACAGCTTCTCTGGGCAACCTGTGCCAGGGCCTCAACATCCTCACAGTCAAAAATACATTTTTTTTGAAACAAAAAAACCCTAAACAAACCCAAAACCCAAACCAAAAACCAATGAACCAACCAAAAAAAACCCCAAAACTAAACTCTCATGGTGAAGAAACAGTTATGGGTTTTTCTAAAAAAATAAGATATTCAGATGAATGCCAGTATTTAATCTCCTGCATGATGAAGCTCAGTCCTGGTTAAGCCCTATGATTCGTCATACAAGTCAGCATATGGTCAGAAACATATCTTTCTTGAAGCTTTCATCTGAGGTATTTTTCCAGGCTTTTGCAATCCCGAAAGAAACACTGAAATGGTTCTACTATTTCATTTTTTCAGAGTATTCCAAGATGAAAGTTCACAGGGTGCTACATCCTTTAAATTCTCATGGAGAATGCACACAAATTCAAATGAATTCTATAAACACATAGTGCTCAAAGAACGGAAGCCATCAGCATTTCCTTCCAGGAATTGCCATACTGAACTTGCCTGGGCACCAAGATGAAGAGGGAGCTTTATGACAGTTCTGTGAAAGACATATTTCTCCTCTGAATTAGGATGCCGTGCTGTAATTCACACTCTTTAAACATCTTCCTCTCTCTTACAAGCCACCCATTCCACTTCCACTCTCCTCCTGCCATGGCACCCTAAAGCCAGGATTTTACTTTCATGTCTTCGGCCTTCTCAAACATCTTCCTTATGTCTTCCTGTTCTCAACTACAGATTACAGTCCAAGCCCTCGCAGTCTGAGCACACGTGCCACTGCCACCTCATCACATTCCCAGCTTCACCTAGCCCTTAACATGCTCCAGCCTAATGAGCATGATGATACATACAGGGGCCACAGACATCTACATTCTTGACTTCCCACTTCTTTTATTTCACTGAAGTCCAGCAGAGTCAGAGTATCACTCCAGGAGAAGTTATGACATTATGCTTTGGAATAAAACCTGCAAGTTACAGAGCTTATCATAGTCAGAAAGTTTCAGCTTAAGGGGATTTCCCATGTTGTTTTCCAGGAGGAACCCGGAGTTTGTCCCTTCAACCTCTCACCTGGCAACCCTGTTCTCCCACCTCCAGCTCCATTTGGAACTGCTGAACCAATCTTAGGGATGGCTCCCTTCAAACTGATCCTCTGGCAAAGCTGCTTGGTAATGCCTGTTTTTCTGCTAGCCTTCACATGTGTTCTGTAGCAGATGAACTCGGAGGATGCAAAACCCCAACACCGTGGATGAGAGGTGAGAACCAGCGCTTAAACAACTTTTTCTTTGGTCTGCTGTGTCCCTCAATGAATAGCATCTTTTCAATCAATGTGTCTTCTCCCTAACCATACTTTGGCCATGCAGGACATCTTCAAGCAATAATTATTTTCATTTGCATTTAATAAAATTATTCCCATATAACAGCTGCTACTTGCATACTGTTAAAGAAAGGGGGCAGATCACAGACGAAAGGGATTCCTCTCCATTACTGAGCAATACAAGAATACCACAAGCAAGTCCGCTGTTTCCTTCCCGCAGTCTCATTATTACTTTCCCTGGAACCTGAACCAAAATATTAAATATACTTCACACGCCTTGAGAGTCACAGAGCCTTAATGATGGAGCACAACTTGGTCATGGTTTACAAAATTAATATGCATTTTGCAACATACACACACTAGCAAGACTTTATGTCTCTTCCAAAATACTTCCAACTTTCAGAGGCAGCCTCGAAAGGAGAAACTGGGGAAAAGAGAGGTCAATGTAAAGTGGAGTTGTCAGGTGTCAGTGATTTTTATCCACAGTGACTGGAAAAGAGTGTCAGAAAGGGGGAATATTAAGACCTATTTTTGTATTCAGATTGAGCTTGACAAATGACAGGTTTTCATGGAAATCTTCATGGTGTGGAATTTGTTTGCAGGTTGCATTATCCAGAGACAAGGTTCCAACAGAAGGTGAAATGGGAGAGTGTCTGAAAGGATAAATTGAGGAGGGGTTATATATACACTGTCAGCAGAGAGGCCACAAAAATCAGGAGCAGCAAGATTTCAGGGAAAAATACCATTGATTTTGTTAAAATTAGTTATATACTCAGAAGCACTACAGATTAGCTTTGTTGAATGAGTACCTTTTTTAGTATAAGTACTACATCTATTTAGGAAAATTATATAAAACAAGGATCTCTTTTTGAAAAATGATGAAGGCTTCAAGTATTCTTCTATGAGAGACTTCTCATGCTATCACATATTTTTAGACAAAATAAAATGTAGAAATCACTTGTTACTTGCAAAATAGCATGCAAGTTACTAAAAAGAGGCAGAGGCACAATTAAAGGCGTTCAGCTTCTTTAGGTATCTGAAAAACTACCCAAGCAGATCACATGTCTCAAGTTACAAATTTTCCTTCTCTGATTTCTCTATTACATTCTTACTTAGATTTCAAGTGCCTTTGAGCAAAAATGGTGTCTTTTATCTTATGCAATGCTCTTATGAAGACTTTATAATTACTGGTAACAGTAACAATGTAAGTACTGCTTTGATGACAGTCTCCTGAAAAATCACACTTGAAAACTCTGAATATCAACATCTTTTGGAAAGGAAGGTTAAAGCTAAGCAGAAAATATGAATAATTTCCCAAGGTATATCACATGTTGACACAGTACTAAATTATTTTGTTACTTCAGAAAGACAGTTATTGTTACCATATGCACCAACTGAAACCAAGCCAGGGAAGAAATACAACATAAACTTCAAATATAAACATATCATCCCATCCATAGGGTTTCATCATATAAAATAAAATCCTGCTGTGTATACTTTTGAGAAGTGGTTTTGTCGATATTAAAGCTGTTTGCTTGCCACAGACTCTGCATATGTCCTGAGTTCCCACAATTTATGATAACAAATAAACACAGATTATCCAACTGATATAATTTGATAAAGAATGCCATTACCCTAAACAGAACAAGAGGGAGGAAAAAGTCAGTAGAAGCATAACCACACTGTCAACAAAAAGTACATGCTTGGTCTTTTAGATTTCCATTCCTAATTTTAAGTAGCAAAAAAAGTAATTCTACTAGTTAACAGTATCAATGCAACCAATATTCTAACACACAATCAAAATATACAAGATTAATAATTATTAGTACTATAATTATTGTATGGTTATCATTTAAAATGTGATGTAAACAAACATCTGAGCTTTCCAAGCGCCTGCTTTGTGGTTGACATGAACACAAGACAGTTTTTCCCCCTATTAGCTAACAGTTAACACAATTGTTAAAAAAACCCATTAGCATCTTCTTCCTACACAGTACAATGAAGCATGACCAGCAAAATTTATACAATTTCTTCAACTCTAAGACAGATCCCAAACATTTGCTTTTCCCAAATTAGGTGAATGATCTTATTTCTCTGCTCCAAAAGCTGTGTGTAGCCTTTCAAGACTCTCATTACATTTACCTGACAGATTAAAAAAGTAAGTACATAATTCTGGTCTTAGGTGCCTATTACAAGTCAGAAAAGTTATTTCTCCTCCAAGCAGGCTGTTGCCGTAGGGAACCTCCTGCATCTCGAGCATTACTCTAACCGTGGGATTTTTAACTTTGGAAAACCTATCCATTGGTAAAAGCTGCCACCTACTGGTCAATAAAAAGTATTTTACGTGGTCAAAGCAAAGAATTGCATCAATGCAGGAAAAGGTACGGACACTTCGCAAAAAAATCCTCCCCCACCTTGAAAAAAAAAAATCCCCAGCAAAACCCAAGAACAAATGGTCATAAGAAATAGTTTCAACATCAAGGCTCATTTTAATCATCTGCTCTCATCTCCAAGGAACAAGAAGCCTGTAACTGCACAAACCTGCCAATAAAATCATCCCTTTTGCCAGCATCCTTGTCCCACACGGTAATATCAATAATTCCACCTCGTTCTTCATAGAGATGAAAGTCAAACTGCTCTCTCCACTGAGGATTCAAAGTTTTTGGCACAATCTGAAAGAAGAGCAAAAAAAAGTCATATCGCATTTTGCAGGCACACACTTTCTAGAACTGTGAATTTGATGTTTAGAGGCTGTTCACAGAGCTTTTTCTATTTGCAGTATGAGTATCTTTAGCAGTGAGAATTAAAAAACAGTAATTAGAGAAGTGACTGACAAGTTCTCTCATGCCTCTCTGACACAACAGCAACCTCCAAAACTCCTGAAACCTGACACCTTCAAAAAGCCTCCCAAACAAAGGATTTACCCTGGCAATGGGTCCATTTTTCTGTAGAATAATTATGTCCAATCTTAAGCGACAGCTGTAAAGCTATGTGTCTGAGCCTAAAGCAAAACAAAGCACTGGCAATGACAACTAGATAGTGACTGTAGGTATTTAAAAAGAAATGATTTTATCATGTCCTCCTTCCCCAGCTGCAGTAAAAGCTGTGAGAAAGATGATATCATGGTTTACTTTTTATGGAATAATACTCTGTGTTGTTTGTGTGGTTGTTTTTTCTCCAAAACTGTATTTTACTGCCTTTCCTTTGCAGTAAAAAGAAAGAGAAAGATACTTTCAGATGAAATGCATACTTTCAGATGAAAGTAGCTTTCTCCATCAGTTTCAGTCCAGTTACTTCTAACAAAATTGCCTTCAAAGGATTTCAGTCTGTGTACTTCTGATCATGCTCGGCAGAACAGAAAGCTTGCAGATTTTTCTACCAAAATACAAAAGCAGTATTCACAGTAGTCACATCTGTCCTGAGCAAGAATGGAACTGTCTAGTACCTTCCATACAAAGCAATCACTGCTTTCTACATCCACCAGTTCTGCCAGTTTGAAAAATAAATGGAAAAATCAGAGACGATTTGAATGCAAAAATGCTAGGAAAATATTTAAGTAAGTCACAAAATCATGAAATTTGATTTCTTCTAATTTCAGATTAAGAGGCCACAAGGCAGGCTCAGAGGTCTGCAAACACCTAGATGTTCCTGGCCTCTTCCTTGCTTTTTTCTTCATCTGGCTGTGAAAACCACATGGGCTGCCATGGCCATTGAGAAGTAAAGGTCAAGTACACCATCAGCAGTCCCAGCATCTTTCATAAACAGCCATTTTCTAACCAATAGGAGTCAGTGGGTTAAAAAATAATGGCAATAAAGCCAAGCAAGGCTCCACAATCATCTTCTCACAGATCAATCCTATCTACTTGTTAAACTTTGACATACACAAAACTGTAATGAAACTTGCTGTAATAACACAATGAAGAAAGTAAGAATATAAGCATGCTGTGGTTTGAGGACAAGACCTGTACCAGCAAATAAAACCAACACAGTGCATGGAAAAGCAGGTGTGCCTCCCCGCCATCTTGCATTTTTCAGCACTGTATTTTTCCCCAACTACTATTATTTTTTTTATAAATAACAAAGTAAAAAGAATCATCTAAACAAAACCGCAGCTGTTCTGATTAATACAAGAGTAACTCTCCATTACTATTTAAACAGTCATGCCAGTCAAAAAAACCCTGCAAACAGGAACAACACATTTCAAAAACAGCCAAGGCGTATCTTTTGTCACAGCTAAAATTACCTTGCTCTTATACTTCTGATGCCCCAACCGGAACTTCACATAAGGATCACTTCGTCCATTTGCATCCATTGCCTTTAGCTCACGACCTTCTATTAAGGTAACACTAACTATGCCTCTCCAAAGCTGAGATTTTCTGTGCAGGTCTGAGAGACGTAAGCTCTGTGTCTGAAGTAAAATCAGAGATTTAGTTAAAAACATCTCCAAAATTTTCTCTGCATTTTAATGTGCAATTTCATGTAACTTTGAATGTAAAACAACAATCTTAAGCCATTTTGAAGTCATTTGACAGTACATATGTAAACTGTATTAAAAAAAATACTTTGAAAGAAACAAAACAGTGACAAATACGCAGGAAATGTCATATGCTGCTTTTGAAGAAGCAAACAGAACAAATGCTGCTTAAGGAAATGTTTGGGGAAAATAGCGTTTTTTCCTGCCTCTCTTCTCCCTGTGCTGAAACAACTAGCAACATTAAAAATAAATGTTTTAAAGTCCCCTCTATTAGAATCATACAATTGAATGAACTTGAACAAACACTGAAATAAACATAAAAAATAGCGAGAATATGAAACTTCCATTAGGAACAGTATAAACCCATCAAGATGAAACACGGAAGAAGGAAAAATAATAAACTGCTGCGCACATGGCAACTATCCCAGACACTAAAATGCTCTCGTATTTTTACCACAAAAGAACAAGGAACACTGAATTTAATACCAGCATGTTGGCTCAAGAGTTTCAACACAAGATGTTGCAGACCTGCTAGTTGGAATTGTTGACTTTTGTTGGGGGTCCAAAGGGAATGACCCAAAGCATTCATCAGTGATCCCCACTGTGGCAGAAGTCGGGATTACAATTTTGAGTAACTTAAGATCAGCTCCACCCAGCTCTGAGCTACCAAGGTAACAAGGTACCAGAACTGGAGAACCCCCTTTGTAGGCAAACACATCTCAGGTGCACCTGAGGAGCAAAGCTGCCAAAGTCTCTCCTTATATCCTGAAATCTTATTTGTTCAAGGTTACCTTACCTATAATCAGAACACTAGGGAGTGAAACAATACTTAAACCCACAAATTATACTTTCTAGGAATCAACAAAGGCAAGCCTGCATGTATAATCAGCTGTAAACACATCAAATATATACATTTTCTTTATTATGCAATGTACTTTGAGCAACAAGGCTTTATGGGCTCTCAGCAAACCCCTCACATGAAGGATTGCACAGCTGGTTTCATCACTTGCATACCTCCAGTATCTCTGACAGAGGTTTTCACTGCAAATTTGGTTTGAGGCTAAACACAGCTGGACGGTTATATGTATGCAAGTGCCCATGGCAGGAGCTTTATTTTATGTTACCCAGGGAAGATCACAGAAAGTACACTGGAGTAAAATCACTGGATTGTAATTTGCAGGCACCAGACTCCTGAGGGATGTGCTATAGAAAAGGACTGTGGCCACTGGCATTGGAGCAAATTTGAATAATACATTTTTAGCAGTATTCCAGATATTATATTGGCATGTATTTGTGTTTTCCAATGGCTATTCATTCCAAGCAGGATGTTTACTCCTGAAATACTTCACTATGTTTATTAAAAATTTCTCTTCCTGAAGCGAAGGATTTCACTGTAGAGAAACTTCTCACAAACTTACCACTTCTCCAAAGGCAAACAAGGAACTGTGGAATAACCTTTAACATAACCTATGACATGAAGAAGCAGCAGGACACCAGAAAGCATAAACTCTACAAAAATTAGGGCACAAGTGAGAAACTCAGCTGATGGAAGAGATTTAATTTACAACAGAGGAATTTTATTAAACTTCTCTTTTTTTTTTTTCAGCACAAATACCCCTTCATTAGGGATACACAGTCGACATCATTGCCAGAGACTTGTGAAGAAGCAGTGGATTATTATTGTTTTTCTGGATCCAGTTTTTTAGAAGGTTTGAGTAGAAGAAACACTGAATAACCAAAAAATGATTGACCAAAATTGACTCTGCCCTGAAAATAAGATGATGATACAGAAGTGTTCAAGGCCAGATTGGATGGGGCTTTGGGCAACCTGGTCTAGTGGGAGGTGTGATGGCAGGGGGTTAGAACTGGATGAGCTTTAAGGCCCCTTCCAACCCAAACTGTTCTAGGATTTTATGATATAGAAAGGAAACAAGGTACTTTCAGGCATTTCACATGTAGGTAGAAGCAGTGGTTAGTTGAGACTGATTCTGGCAAAGAATGCACAGTTGCTGGTTTGGGGTTTTTTTACAGTTGAGTGGGGATCCAAATGATTTCCAGGATACTATCATGGAAATGAGTATGAGTTTGCATTTCTTGTAAAGCAAAGCTAATGCACAACTGCTTAGCGCTCTACTTCACTAATCACAAAGGAGACAGTGAATCATCTAGAGAGTATACTTGACCTAAATTCTGTTTCAATTTTCAATGGCTCTTAAAATAATTTGCTGCATTAGAGCAGCTGCCACCATAATAAAACATGCTGATTTTTTATGACCAGTAGGGAGTTCCATCAACAAGGGTAATTTACATATGAGGTGGCAAGGCAAGAACTGAACAACCATGCATAGAGCGTAATATGACAGCTGGATCAGACAGGAGTTTACAAGAGTCAGGCAGAAACCCTGAGTGCAATGGTTCATGTGTTACTAGAGAAAATCCTTCTGGGTCAGAGCCAGACCAATGAAAGTGAGCCTCACAGAGCCCAGTGGCATATTGACTGACTGTGAAGTGAAGAGACTACATCTTAATCTACTGGAAGAACAGCAGCTGGATGCTAAAAGTAAAGCGACAGGGTCTGGTTTCTTCCCTGAGGTTGGGAATTTGGACCACAGCAATGCCCTTTTCTCTGTGTCATTACTGGTAACACCTGGATTCATGGAACAGCAACAGGGAAACATACTGAAAGGTATAGCTGGCTGAAGCTAAAGCTATTGAGATTGTCTAGACATGAAAGACATGGGACACATGGCCTTCTCTAGCAAGAAAAGTTTCCAGCTGGCATTTTTCTTGTTTCTAAGTGCAATTGAGCACATCCGAAACATGCTTTCCTTACAGTTGAAGTCATCCCTATCCTCAGAAATTGCAGATACTGACATCATCTCTAATTTAATATAGTTTTCTGTAAGAAGTAAAATAAATAAATATGAATGTTCAGGTTTCAAGTCAAATTTGACAAAAAGCTAACAGATTTAAAAAATGGGAGAGTAAGACTGATTTCACATTTTAGAGTTCTTTCCTTACGAACTTAATTCCACAGTGTGAGAGAGGTATGTCGCTCGTAGGTACTTTTTTAGGTATCTGAGCAACTTTCTGTAATCCAGCCCATGGTGATCAGTTACAGAGTCAGAAGGGAAAACATGAAGGTAAAATAAAGAAATGACCACAGATCTTTCCAAATTTCTCCTGTAAAGGAGCATTTCTCAAGACTAATTCTTGGATAACTTTTTCCGTCAGAAAGCAGGACATGCGTACCACATCTTGGCTTCACTCTTCTGCCACAAAGAAAAAACACAAAGACACTATATAGCTTTTCATTTCTCTGGGAATAGGTGGGAAGTAATATATTTCATACTATTTCCATCTGAAACTGGCCATACTGTCTATACAATGCTACAATTTGGAAAGAAGCAAGGTCAAGATCTCAGGCTACAACCAACTGTCATTAATGTGGGATTATTATTCCCATTCTTGTGCATTTATATGCAGGTATGGACATTCCCATCTGACATGTTCTGGACAAAAAAATGAAAAGAGGGGTGGAAGGGAGTTGCAGCCTCCATACTGTGAAGCTTTCTCTCTCTCTCTTTTCTCACAAGTAAATTAAAATCATACTTCTGAAAAGGAGTCTTTCACGTCAAAGGATACTCAAACCTGCCTGTGAAAGAAAAACTTTTCATATCCATACACTGCTTTAATGCTTCTACTATAAACAGCATTCAAAATCAACATTTTGTTATATGATAAAATTAGCTTTTATTTGTGTTTCATCTATTCTGTCTAAATGTGGGGTAGTCAGAGGGATAGAGATGCCAACAGCAGAAAGTCTTCTGACACAGAACTGTATCCTCTATTAGACATGATTAATATAGTGAGCCAAATACAATGTCAGAGCTGAAAGACAATCTTACAACATGGCTTAATGTTCTATTATCAGCCACATATTGCTGGCTAACATTGCTGGGTAGAAACCAACTAGGCTTAGCCAGAATCTGGGCATTGTTCCCAGGTTCATCAAGACCGTGTTCTTTTGAAAATCTCACACATCTTTATGTCTGTATCTAACTGACCTTTGGAACTCCCACTCTTAATGAGCTGGAGAAACCCACAGCCTGACCTCAACCTTATCTAAACCCTTCGAGCCCTACAATGGGCGCCAGAAAGAACTGTTGTGGTTTAAGCCCAGCTGGTAACCCGGAACCACGCAGCTGCAAGCTCACTTCCCCCTTTCTTCCTCCCCCCCGGCTCCCAGAGGGATGGGGAGAAGAACTGAAAGAATGTAACTCCCACAGGCTGAGGTAAGAACAGCCCAGTAACTAAGGTATAACACAAACCGCTGCTACTACCACCAATAATAATAATGATAAGGGAAATAACGAGGGAAGGGAATACAACCCCAACAGAGATCTGGGCCTTCTAGCTAACTCCCCCCAGTTTATATACTGGGCATGACATGCTGCGGTATGGAATACTCTTTTGGCTAGTTTGGGTAAGGTGTCCTGTCTCTGCTTCCCCCTGGCTTCACCTCCTCCCTGGCAGAGCATGAGGCTCAGAAAGTCCTTGGTCAGAGTAAACATTACTGAGCAGCAACTAAAAACATC